>QUSF01000069.1:50852-238226 GCA_003676055.1 Chloebia gouldiae | reverse complement strand
AGGTAAACAGACAAAAAGGTTAGACATTGACTTTATTTATGACAATTAGCACATGCCAAGAGAAGTCACAGAATCACAGAATGGCTTGGTTTGAAAGGGACCTTAAAGACCATCTAGTTCCATTTCTGTGCCATGGGCGGGACATCTTCCACTAGACCAGCTCACTAAGCACAGGTCACAGTTGTCCATCTGTCAGAACAAGGGGTGTGGACACTTTACTGGCTTTACTGAGTCTCTGAAGAGCCAAATAATTTGAAGAGGTTACAGCACACATTCAGAGGCTGCCACAGCCATCAGCATGTTGGTGCTTTGAAGCTTTGGCATGTTGGCTAAGACTCTCTCAGCTACAATCTCCAGCACAGTTTCCTTGCCATGAACAGTATGGAAGTAACAGTCTCATCTGTTCCTAAAGCCTGCGGCTTTACACAAAGGTCACCTGTCCTGTTTAAAACTGCACTCTTGTTTAAAACTGCACTCTGGTGCACTTAAAAAGGCCAGAGCAAGAGAAGTGGGGCAAGGCATGAGCTTATAACAAATGCAATTGCAACATAAATCTAAGAAGTTTAAACAGGATGGAAGATTTATTCTCTTTTCAAAATTACTGAAGTTTTACAATGGAAGAAAAACTTTTTTCTCTGTCCAGAACAAAACTTTCCTAGTTGCAGAGTGCTGCAAGTGTTCTACCAACTGCCTGGCATTCACACAACAGGACATTTTTATCCCATGCAACAATAAAGCTGAAAATATCGACTGGTCAAAAGGGTAAAACTGTAGCAAAAATATAATTCTAAGTATTTCTTTTGGCCTTGTGAAGGATTTGATTTCAAGGTTATGGGTGCACAGCTGACAAAACGCTGTGCTTTCCAATGCAAGCTTTTAGGGAGAGGGATGATTTAAACCAGGAATGGTGCTTGTCCTTAGAAGGAAGAATGCTAATGAAGTGTTTGTAAGGCTCAGGATGTTTTAAATAGCTGTTAAATACTAGAAATGGCATTTAGATGATTCACTGCTACACACCAAATAAAAGCTTCATGCATACAGAACTCTACAGATTGCAATATCAGAGAGTACTCTGGTAATAAATTCTAATTTCACCTTATCATTATTCAGGTAAAAAAAAAAAAAACCAACAACAAAACAAAACACACAAAAAAATCCCCAGAAATCCCAACAATGACAACCCCCAAACACCCAGTCTTTACCTCCACAAAAAAACCCAAAAAAACAAAACCAAAAAACACAACCAAATCCAATCCAAACCCACCCCAACACCTCGCTCCTTCACCTTTGCCTGGGACATTTTGTTCAGCCCATTCCTAGTTCAGAATTATTAACTGCTAGAATGTCATTGCTGCAGAGAAGTGTTAGGTAATGGATCATAAATGTCATCTACGTAGCTCAGTAATCCCTACTCACAAACCAAGCAGGAGGATTAAACTCAAAAGCAAAAGTAACCAGCCAAATCAGAGAAGCACCAACTTGCATTCCTCCTGCACACTCTAGAAAAAGCAACAAAGTTTGATCTGGCATATTCCTTATCTGCCTGGAGCCAGAACAAATGCCTCTTGTCTGGGACACGGGTCCTTCCAGCACCCAGCAGGTTGGGGAGTTCTGAGTTTACTGACTCACAACCAGTAACTCGGAGGGCAATGATATGGTTTTCTACTGAACCTGTTCCTGTTTTGGATCTCAAAGCCAGTTGGGCTCAGGCACTGTGAGAATACTGCCTTTGGTTTGCTTTAAACCCACTAGTACATTTCATATTTGCAACTGCATACTGCAAGAACTTTCATTTGCTTTCTTTACTGTGAGTTTAAGAGCGGGATTTTCAAAGCAGTCATGGCACCTCTTAGTGAAGACAGTAAAAATTAGATGTAGTTACAGATTTTAAAGCTGGAAGAGCCTACCATTATCATCTATGTAGCAGCTCATGTCACAGAGACTATAGAGCTTCCCTGAAATAATGCTCTTATAAATATGTGGGCAAATGTTTTAGAAACTAACCAAGGCTTCACTTAAAAGTTATCATTATAGACCCTGATTCACTATTCCACGTGTTAACCACAATAATCGAAACTTCTGTATTTTATTTCTAGTCTGAATTTGATACTGTCCAGTCCACGAGGCAGCTACTTGCATTCCTCACCCAATGCTAAAATCTCTGCTTACTCACATAACCCAGACATGCACTGAGAGATAGAATATGATAAAAAGATTAAAAAAAAAAAAAAGAACCACAAGGCTTTTGTGGAGAAATGTGCTATAAGTATCTTTTTTTTTTATATTTAAATCAATCAATACTTCATGAAAGTTTTGTAAATTATCTAAGCATGTGTGAACACAATGCATTTCTAAAGAAATGCTATTTATTATGAATATGAGAATGTATATTGTCTGGGGGGTACATTTCCTCAGTTTATTATTCCCATTTTTAGGAATGAGGCTCTACCTATCACTCCTTAGAAAGGTCTTTGGTAGAAATGACCTTTCCACCTAGAGATAAGATAAACTGCATTAAAGCTGCTGTGCAGATACAGCCTTGTGAGCCCAATTTACAGCCTGCTGGAAAGAGACTCCTCGATGGACAGGAGTTTAATAAAGCTTTTCTCTTGGACTGTGCTGCCAAGACTATTCCTGTTGTGGATAAAGGCTGCATGTGCCTTTTTCTGCTGCAGGCACTTTTTTTCTAGGATCTAAGATGACATCATCAATTCTTCCAAAATTAATAGAGCAGCTACACATTTAAGTGACAATTAACCAATTTTACATTCTTTCAAAAACCCATTGCTACATTAAATCCCTTGCTGTGTTCAGCAAAACTACTGTCTACTTTGTGTCATAAAGCAGCAGGTAAAGGGATAACTAACCTGGCAGAAAATAAGGGTTGCTTAGGAACGAAGAGGTAAGGAGGAATAAGAATGCATTTATCAAATTCTACTGCAAAAGCTGGCCAGAATGTAATTCAGTGGCACATTGAATCACAGAAATGTAAAATGTAGGCAGCAGTGTGTTCTGAACACCAGAGCAACCAAAAACTGCTGATTAAGGTCAATCTGTAATTAAAAACCATAAAACCACTCTGATTCCACAGAGGGTAATAAATCCCTGCCGAATCATTGCATTGGAGCGTGTTATGCAAATGAGAGCCTCAGGGCACTGTTGCAGTGTAAGTAGTAACAAGGAGCCGAAATTCTGCAGGTAGAGTGTTTCTCTCACTTCCTCTGGGAATGTGTGAGCATTCTCAAAGTCAGCAGCTCCATAAGTTAGATGGGATTTCAGCTGGGTCTGGATGAGTGCCAGGATTTCTGAAAACATACCATCCCCTGCCTGCCCAAATTGCACACGTAATGAATTAAGAATTTTCTGAGAACCCTTTCCAGCGTTCTGCTCTGGTAACATCACACAAATGGCTGCTTGGATAACAGCCCCAGCACCGTCCTGGGCTTGTGAGTGAAGCCCCACCGATTCCCTCTTCCGAATTCCTGTCAGGCATGTTCAATGGCTTGGATCAGGCTGTCTTTTCAATTACACACAAACCTTGTGAAACATCTCCACCAGTAGCCCAACACTCTGTGGGCAATGAAGAAACTCAATCCTCTTTCAGAGGATCACCAAAGTAAAGTTTTGCTTTAAAACAACGATGCTGGGATTCATCAACACGCTCTGTTATCCTGCCTCAGCACCCATCGGTTCTTACCTGTTCTCAGAACTCCGCATTCCTCCATCCCTTTTCCAAGCACAGGCTCAGCTCCTGCGAGAGGACTTTAGACAGACAGAGCTGTGCAATAAAACCAAGCTGCTCTCCCAGGTGGGTTTGTGTTTCCTTCCCCACGCTGAAATGAAAACCTCCTGTCTCCTCGCCTTCCCGTTCGGGATGAATTACCCGTGCAGGTCCTGCGCTGCCAGCTCTGGACTACTGACAGTATCATTAAGCTCAGCTCCACCAGGGACAGATCTCTTCAGACACTGAACAGTAATACTTTTATGCTGCCTTAGGAGTTTTGTGGCACTGCACGTTGTGTTGGGAAGCAAATCCCTCTCCCAGCGCAGGAAAAGGCACGGGCAGAGCGTTCAAAGAATGTGTTGTTAGAGGTCCCTCTGTGTTTCTAGAGAGCAAATGCTGCCTTTTCTTCTGGAAGTGCTCAAGACAGAACAGGCTGCTCCTCTTTCTTTGCTGTTTGCTAGGAGTTCACAATAAATCTCTGATTTGCCCCCCAGGCTGCAGGCACAGAAGTTGTGTGAATGCCCTGTGTCAGCAGGTGTGGGGGTACTGACAGCCCCCAGTACCTTTCCAAACCCTATCCTGGAAAAAAGAACTCCCTGTGAAGTGTGCACACCATTGCACAGTGCCTACAGGTAGGAGGAACATGTTTTAACTAAGGAGTGGTTGAAGACCCATTGATGTATGTGGAACATCATGGACATGCAGCTATGGCGCTCTAATGAGCTATGGAATGCTTCTGGAATGACACCAGCTGCTGCAGCATCATGATTCTGCAGTTGCTAAAATAATTGCCTCAGTTTAGAGGAAGTTTTACTGCTTCAGTTTCCTCCATTCCCCAGTGCTAGGCCTTGTAAATGCTGTGAAATAGAAACTATCACCACATTCAGCAGCGAAAAATAAAAAAAAACAACAGAGGAAAAAGCCCTGAGAAACTAATTTCCTCAACTGGGTGTCAGCAGTTGCTGTATCAGCCTGTGAAAACCTTGAGTTATTTGATCTTCAGGTTACATTTCTTCCCTGAAAATGGACTTAAGGTGCATGTATTTGGCAAAATCTACTCTTAAATCTGTAATAATCTGCAGCTGATGGTAGGTCAATACTTTTTTATATACATATATCATGGATAAAACAATAGTTGTTCCTGTTAATTTTTGATGCTCTTTATTGCACAGGTTCTTTCACCCACTATTTTACATAAAAGAAAAGATGAGGTTTAGAATAATCATGGAAGAAACAGGAACGCTGTGTAGTTCACTAAGTGATCTGCAACTGACTCTGCGTAGAGACAAACCACACAAGTTGCTTTCTGAAAATCAAAGAGGCCTATGTTTGCTTGATGCCGAGGCTGTCACTGATTAAAGATGGGCTTGGCAACTGTATCAATGGGGCTTGAGCAGGCCATTCCCTGCTACGGCAGAAACCTAGGAGCCAAAAACCTAGGAGGTCCCCTCCAGAATGGCCTTGCTTGCAACTGACTCCAGTCTCTCTCTGGGTTGTCTGATTTCAACCGTCCTGATGAAGACATTAATTTCCTTTTTTTTGGTTGACAGCAAATCATGCCAATCTCGGGTTACAGCAGAGCTCTCACAGTTAGTAGCAATACAGATCAAATCCACAGTTCTGTTCTTAGATGGCTCATTTCAAACTCACCAAACAAATATCCCATAGTCCTCATTCCAAGGATACAGTAACTTGGATATGCCTGGAGACATGGAACAGGAAACTTGGTTCCTTTCCATATTTTATGGCTAACAGTGTGGGTGTATTAACTCTCAAGTGGAAGGTATTGTGCTGATTGGACTTTGATCCAGAGCCTTGATCCCAGTCTACTGTTTCCAATGCACAGCATATAGTCAGAGAAAGAATCCCTTGGGTAAAATATTGGGGTTAAAAAGATTTAAGTGTGTGAGGTTGGAACCAACTCACAGAAATAAGGAATATATGGTCAGTGGAGACTCTTATATCACTCAATACACATGGCTCAAGGTTTGCATATGGAACTTCCAAACGACAGGATTTTCTCTTCACCTGCTGCTTGCCACAGACCACTGAACCACAAAATTCCAACACATCACACACAGAGAGCTGTAGGGATGCACAAGGAAATGCATTCTGACTAATGTTAAAACGGACTAACCTCCCCATGAGGTCACCTTTTAACCTGCAGTGCCAGGACCCCAAATACTGGCTGCCACAAATTCTCTTGGAATCACTTTTATACCTTGCAAAGAGACATGAGTCACCAGTAAGTCTCTGGGAACTCTGCAATGTGCACAACATGACAAAGTGTCAATCCCAAAACGCCCTGGTACAGAAAGCAGTGTGCTAGGGACAGGGAGTGCTTGGCTCTGCTTTGGAGGGGCCTTTAAAGGTCTGGTCTGGCAATAGCACAAAACTGAGATCCCAAAATGTTTTCTGGGCTGCAGTCACTTACACCTGAGGAATAGCTCTGTCCTGATGCACAGCAAAAGAAGTGGGGAGGTTTAATTTGGGGGGATCTCCCTTCAATCCAATTTATCACTGATTGGTTCTAGAACATGATCAACTAGAAAAAAGGCATCCCCAGGAGGATTTCACCAAGATCATGCTTATTTCACTGACTTTCACAACACTCAGGGGAGCCTCAGAGATCCAGATCACTTTGCATTTTGGAAAGCCCAGTGAAGTTATTACAAGAGATGTAAGAAAACCAATATTTTGGTTTTATATTTATGATATTTTTTCCACTTTCTGCATTTTAAGTGTTGGTATTTCACGGTTTTTCTTTTTGCCAGCTGTTCCCCTATAAGAAGGGTGAGCTACAAAACCAGTTCCAAACTGTAGATGGTTTTGTAATCAGATGAAGTTAAGGGCAACAGCTAGGGACAGTAGCACTCAATAAAACTTTACTACTTAAAGTAAAACTGGCACCAGTATTTTATCTGTTAATATAATTAGCACACTGGAAATTACTGCATGACACACTGTGCTTTGAGCAAGCTGTCTCCTTCCT
This sequence comes from Chloebia gouldiae, assembly GCA_003676055.1. Classification (NCBI taxonomy): domain Eukaryota; kingdom Metazoa; phylum Chordata; class Aves; order Passeriformes; family Passeridae; genus Chloebia; species Chloebia gouldiae. The sequence continues at coordinate 231,510 of QUSF01000069.1, read as the reverse complement.
TTGTTGTTGCACTGATCACAGAGATCTCCTTAAGGACATATTTATATGTTTTAGAAATTCTTCAGTAAGAAAATGTAATACAGCATTGATGCAAATTGCTGTAATACCATGTACGGAACTGATTTTAGGGTATTCTGAATATTGCTGTTTCTATGAAAATTGAGCACCAGTTTATGGATACAAAATCCAAAACTCACACAGGCAAAACCCAAGCACAAACAGACACACACACATATACACTTGGTAAATGCTTCTGGAATCAGTCCAGGATGATTTATTTTCCAACAGCACATTTCCTCCATGTATAGCATTCACTAAACACTGTGAGCACTATGTACAACACTTTACCAGGATGAATTACACCCTGGGCAGATTTTAATGCCAGGATAGAAGAACGTCAGCCAAAAGGTAAAACTGGGGGGAAAACCCCACCCATATTCCTGCTTTTAAGCCAGCCAATATCAGTATCAATGTCAATTGATACTCCTCTTTGCAAGGAGAGGGAAAATAAAACAAGTGTGCATATATGTAAGTGCTTCTCAGTAACAAATAAGCAATTTGAAGTGAAAAACAAGCAAATCCACTTATGCAAGGTCTAAGAAGAGAACTGGAGTTTCCCAACTCTAGAAGTGGAAGAAAAGCTCCACAGGAGGATTTGAGAACAGGCAAATGTGAAGCTGGCTCCTTACTGAACTGGAGCAATTTGATTTCTGGTTTTGCGTTTCCCAAGCAGCCACCATGTTTTATGTCCATAGCCTGCACTATACACTTTATGACTGGGACACATCACACATCTATTACCTAGGATAACGAATTATTTGGGAATTACTGCAGTGAGTAATGCCAACAGAATTTGCTTTATGGCCTCGGCATAGCTGAGCTGGAAAATGCCTTATGGATATATCTAATTCCATGAATACAAACAACTTTATAGCCGTCATTAACACAAGCTGTAAACGCTAAACATGCAATTCTGTAGGAATTCTTAGAGGCATGGAAGCCTACCTGGAATATAACCCAGCCATGCAACATCTCTGCTGTCCCATTTAGGGAGAGGGAAGCAAAAACATGGCAGCAATCAGAAAACATGGCCGTGATTTGCCAAAACACGGGCAGCTCCTGTAATTCAGTACAGATGTAAGCCCGGGGTAAGTCTGTCAGCATAATCAGGATTTTCACAGCATGTGAGTCCTGCCTCCAGGCATTTGGAAACACCTTCTCCCTGCTGGCTCCTCACAGTACCTGGGAGTGGAATGAAACCAGACCTGCGTTCTGCACCATCTGCTTTACCCCACAATGACTGTGGCCCTGATCCTGCACATGCTGCCACTCACAATCAAAATTCCTATCATAAACAGCCCTGCTGCTCATGTGGGGCAAGCACAACACATGCATGGTTTTTGGCAGAAGTGGAAATCGTGCCTCTTTACGGGCACCATGGAATTGCTGACTGGCTAGGAATGGGTCCACAAGTGTCATATCACTGTACAGAAAACATGAGCTAAAAACAAACTGCAGAATCTGAGTTTCAATCACCAAAATTAATGCCAGCCACAATGCACTCGCTAAGTAATGAATGTCTCTCAGAAAATGATTTGATAAAAGCAAAGCAAGTAATAGACAAAAAGATCCAACTAGTAAGGATCCAACAGTGCTGCTGAATTAAAACAGGCTAGGTCACTCTTTCCTCTTCTTCTTTTTGGGTACAAAGCTGTATAACACAATCAGAAGCAAATACTGGGTATCACCAGCTTTATCCTGGTAATTCTCTCTTCTATCAGACCCAAAGCCTTTTAGAGCACAATTTCTTCCCAAACACAGTCACAAGCTGGGAGACTTTATTTGGCAAAGGCGAGAAAGCAAGGAAGGTAAAAAAACAAGTGCAAAGAGAGTAGTTTAATTTATGAAGCAGACATGTTTCTCCCCTTTTCCTCTATCCCTTCATGCTACTGAAGGAAAGCACGTGATTGAAAAAAGCTGGTCTGGGGCTTATGAGGGCAGTTCTGAGCTCTGTGCAGATGCCTCGTATGATGGAGAGCTATTAGTGGCACCTTGTGAATAGTGTTGTTCACACAGATACTGCTCAAAAAAAAACCAAACATGTGGAAAGTTTAATGGCTTCACAAGGATCAATTATAAAGGTAAGGAAGTTTTGAGTTTATACAGTTCAATTTCTGGAAACAGTAAGAGCCTTTTAGTTTGCCAAATGAATTAGCAAATGAATATAGAATTGCAGAGCTTGCTGAGCCTCTAGAGAAAAAAATCTGTGGTCGTGGTTGGTACTGCCATTTGTTAAAAACTGTCTGGAAACCTCTGGAAACACAAGGAATTGCTTTCCATGCTCAAGGGCAAGCCAAAGAAAGTGGAACAGACCAAATTCATCAATGCTGAGCATTGCCTCCCGTGTCACACTTCTAATGTCTGTTTAGTAGCTGTGTGAGACCCATGGGTTTAGTGATCCTCAGATCCTGCAGCTCATCATGGATGTGCTGCAGTGCATGCATCCTTGATCTAGAGGAGATTTTCTCCAGAGGGATCATCTCTTTTTTGATTGGAGTTGCCCTGGTGCTCTGACACACCCATAGTGTCATGGAATCATTCTGAATCTACAATGTACTTCCCAAGCAGTGTTTTCTGAACCCTCACTTCCATTTGGGGAAAGGGGTCTTGGCCACTTGGGACCCAACTGCCCTTTCCTTTCAACAAATTTTCTAGGGATCACATGGCTTTTTTTAAGAATAAAAAAAGAGAATGTGCAGTTCAGCCAGTCCCATTTTGTATGAAACTACAACTGGGCTCAAATCAAAGTTTCAAAGCACACATAAGCAAAGAGAATGCTGGAAAGGGACTCTGGAACAGAGATGCTACAGCAATCACTTCATAGCTGCAATTCTTTTCCCCATGAGGAAGTTTGGGCCTCTACCTGTTGATTCAGGATGAAAATTTGGGAGGAACAGAAACGACAAAATACATGATATAAAGTACATCCATAAACACCACATGAGCTCTGTTATGGAAAACCTTATTAGGCTGAATATGTGAAGGCTCTCTGCAAAGCAGCCTTTGAGGAGTTCCTCCCTGGATTTCTTTCATTCCAGACTGCTGAAATCTGGGTGTGAGAAGTGCAGGGGTGAGAACACAACACATCAAGGTACCATATGACTACACTGCTCCAACATGCTCTGGAATTGCTAGGGAAACACAATGATATTTTTTAATGGGAACTGAGAAGAGACTTGACAGCAAGAAGAGAACCCAAAGGGCAGCTCTCGTTGCTTATGCAAATTGTCACAGTGCTTCAGACAAATCTCTTAGGCAACAAAAGACAAGAATTTTGGATAGGCTGTTCTCTCTCAAGAGAAAAGGAATGAATTTAAAAACCTTATTAAAAATAGTCCAGATGCTATTGTTTTTAAAATGTATTAGGTTTTCATTTCTTTCCTATCACAAAATAATTCCAAAACAAGAAAGACAAAGCTCCACATAAATTCATTTTTTTCAATTAAATACCAAAATAATTTTAAAATTAAACCAAACAACTTCTCAGAATAAGAACATCGAGCCCGGGCAGCGCCCGTCCCGTCCCCCGGAGCGGCATGGCCCCGCGGGGACGGCTCCCGTCCCGGGGCTCCGCCCCACGGAAGGGCTGGCAGCACCTCCCAGCTTTCCTCCTGGAGCGCGTTTGGGAGCACGGGGCGCGTTTCCCAGGACGCTTCGAAAGGCTGCGCTGGGAAACGTCTCTGGGAAGCCTTCGAGGAGAGAGATCAGGATTTTTAAGTAGCATCAACGCAGCTGGATCAAAGGAGAAGAGCCTGCAGACAAATTAGATTGTGTTGGCACAAGCTGGGAGCGCTGAGCTGCAGCGCCCAGGGCACCGTGCCATGAAATCCAAGCGCTGCCAGGCTCCGGGCATTGTGAAACCAGGGGCTTACCTCGGAGAAGTCCATGTGTGCAAATCCAGCTGTCAGCCGCTGAAATTGCTGCACCTCTTTCCTCAGATAGTACCGTAATTTAATTAAGTGTTGATGTCTTCTGGGTGGAAGCCCCTCAGAAGCACTGCTTCTGAACAAGCCATTTCATTTCAGAAAGGGAATGGGAACAAAAGCCTTTCCCATACTTCTGAAATATTTTGGAACCAAAGTCGAATTCCACTTATCATTGTTTTCATAGTAGTTGGATTTAAACTCAAAGGGAAAAATAAAAAACTACATCACAAATTATATTCCTATAACTCATTAAGGGTGATTGCAAAATCAGTGGAAAAACTTCAACCAAATCTCCCAGTATTGAGGAATTAATCTGTTTTGCCACAGTTTTCCAGGCTTATCTAAAGACAAATCTGCCTTGGTCTTTGCTTGCTATGTATAAGATGGTCTGTGGTTGAGAACAGTAAACTGTCGCAATAGGATATGTCCCTTTTTCCAGCTAAAACTGTTAAATTTTACATCTCAGGAAACCTCTGGAGCTGATTATAAGTAGTACCAATAAACCAAGATGCAGATTTACAGCTACTTCGTTACAAGTTTTGTCAGGAACAAAAGGACCTTCCTGGTTCCCATGGGGACACCGCTGAATTGAGCTAAGTACCGATACTGAAATGTTAATTAGCTAATTGCGCCTGGGAATTACCTACACCCCCCACCCACACTGCCATTCTAGGACTGGGATGCAAAATAGAGGGACCACTGGAATCACGGGAGGGGGTTTTGGGGATGAAAACACCCCTAAATGGAAGGCTGGGCACAGTGGAGGGGGCTGGATGGGTGCGCTGGCTGGGGAAAAGGGAACCACATCCCCAGTCTATGTCTGACCTGTCACCAAAGCCTCCAGAGCACCAGACTGGACTGGGCTGTGGGAAGCAGGAGCAAAGGAGTAACACTTCCTGGTGTTACCAGGAGAGGGGAGAGCTGCTGCTGGACTCCGGCAACAGGCTCTGCACATCCCCTCAGCCTTTGGCTACCAGGGTGTTGTATGAAAGGAGAGAGGACGGTCTGCTGATCGGGACTTCAGGTACAGACTGCACACCTTTTCATCTCTGGCTACCAGAGTGCCACGAGGACTTCAGGGAAAGACTCTCCCCCTTCGGCTACCGGGATGACTACAACAGCGGGGGCGAGCTCCCTGTCAAGCCCCCTGCCCAGCTAATCTTTTAATAAAGAGCTGAACATTAATAAAGGCATAAGTCCTGTTCATTACAGGTTTCTTCCTCTAAAAAAGAGAAACCAGCCCCTCTCTTCCTTGCATGTATCTGAGAGTCTTTGTGGTATCAAATGCAGGCCAAGGAAACATATGGCACTGGGATTTCTTCTGGATGAGGTCATTCTGAAGTAAGGTCTTTTCCTCCCTCCACAGACACTTACATGCTGTCCTCAGAATTTGGCCATGACATTCCAGATAAAATTATCACTTCCCCAGTCCTTAGCATCCCCTCAATTTTCTGTTTTAAGTCAGCGCTGGGAGGACAGCCACATTCCCTGCACAATAGCTGACAGATTCCTTGGGTTCACGCCAAAATTCTGCTTTGTAACTGGTTCTGGCTGCGCTTTGGAGTCATTTCAGCCGCTGAGCTGCCAACTTAGTTGGGAGTTTTGGGGGTGTTTTCAGGAATCATTTTTATTGAGAGCATCAAGCGACCTCTAAGCCAGATATAAGCCCAGTTATTCCTAGCTTTGAGAAAATTCAAGCTGCTGTTTTTGGGAAGAGAAGTGAGGGTGGTAGCAGGAATTTGGTTTAAATGTTAAATGTGCAAAAATAACATCAACACAGGTTCCACAGCCTGCAAGACTGGTTGTTCTGTGTGATCTACAGCAACTGGTGATGGAGTTGCACATTAGCAATGATTGCACTGGCACACATTTTGGGATGCATCCTGTCTGCACCAAAAATACTGGGCATTGCATACAGGGAATGAAGAGCAGTGGGAAACATGGCTTTGTCACAATAAATTACATACTTTGGATTAGGACTGGAGCTGGTGAGCAACAAAAAGCTGGTACATCAACAAAAAGTTATTCTGAGGAAGAAAAGGGTGTGAGGATAGTACCAATGCACAAATAACATACCCTAAAGGATTTTTTCCTCTCATTAGAATACTTCCTCTATTTTCACATTTCTCTAAACAGACAGATAACCCCCCGCATTTGACTTCATTGTTAGTATTGCTCTTAATTTAAAAAAAATCAAGTAATGAGCGATAACAGGCATTATTCCTTGGATCCAGCTTGTCTCTTTAGTTGGGAGATCTCCCCCCGAACTCTACGCAGATCTATTGACAGGGCAAAGGTGCTCAGGAGGGCAGCTGCAGCAAGGCTGGAGCCCGAGGTGGGGCGGTGCTCGGCGGGGAGTGTTCTCCGGTGGCTTTGGAGAAGCCCTTCAGCCCTCCCTGTCTCATCACTGCCTCTCGTGGAGCCCTGACCTGCCCCACAGGTGCTGCGAGGCTCCGGCAGCGTTCATTAGAAACCGGAGCTTTTCAGCTGAAAGGCACTACTAAAAATATTGTCGTTTCCATGGCAACAGCCCGTGCAGTACAATGGGGTGGCTCTTGGCAGGATATTGCCAAAAGATCCGAGATGAGAAACTCTCGCTGGAACCGCCAGAGCTGCAATAGAGCAAAGGATCCGCAGAAGGCACGGCTATTTATATAACCACCTCTAGCTTGTTTTGTGCTTTTGTACAGAGCTCCTGGTTCTCTCAGTGCACCATTCCAAAGACAAACTTCCCAGCACCAGAGAATAACAGGAGCAGCAGTGCTTACTGTAGTACATTAAGGTCTTCTTCCATAGGTTTCATACTGGTTGCCAAAATGCTAATTTGTTAATTTTGCCAAGCACCTTTTGAGCCATATCAATATTTAAACTTGAACTACAGCAATATATTGAAGCTACACAGAGGCTGTCCAGACTTACCGCAATAACAGAATCATGATTGCTTGAGGTAAAAGATTTCATAAATATACACCCACAAATAGGCTTCAAAATTCATAGCCACCCTCCTAAAAGTTGAATTTTGAACAGTTGTTAGCCCTTAGGGTTTTAGAGTGGGGTTTAGAGAGTGGGATTTAGTGGAAATTACTAAGAAAAAAGCTGTTACTGGGATCAGAGCATTATGATTTGACAGCCTGAATGAATGTTACACCTGACTTCAATCCCATTCTTGTAACTCTTTGCATAAAACCTAGAAATAAACTAGGAAATCAATCAGCTTGGCCTTCATGAGAGCTGTCCTTGCTCGTTATGTCTAACTTGAATAAACAGGAGTTTTTGATTTTTTTTCTGAGTGAATAGTTGGAAGAGAATTTAAGCAAACTGTCTTACCATCCTTTGCTCTCAGATATCCAATTTTCATCTCAAAAATTGGTCAATCTGCCAAGGCTTCATATAAAAATGAAGGCAAAGCACAACTAAATGAGGACATTTCTTGGAAGTTTCTCTTTTTTCATGATTGCAACAAGAGGCCATTGGAGTTAAAGCACATGCACTGTTTATCCTTTGTGTGGAGAGGCTGCCTGCAGAAAGGGATTCAGTTTACATTGTTGTCAGTCTGGCAGGAACTGAGTAACTCAGGGTCAGTGTTCCTTGTTCAGCTATTCAAGAAATAGCATTCAGCAAGATCCTTCTACAAATATCTAATTGGCTGCTCAGGCTAATGTAATTAAATCAGCTTCAAACACTCGTTTAGTTGCCAAATTGTTTGAAGTACAGTAGAACACAGGGATATTGCCAGGGAGATGTGGATTTGCAAATGAAGTGAAATATAAAACTTCAGGGCCAGAAAGAGAATTGTACTGAGGAAAAACAAGGGTTTTCAGTTAAGAAGTGGAGTTTTATCTGTCATAGCTATACCATTGGTATTATAACAGTTATAGAATAAAGGTGAATATATAGCAAAGAGGAGTTCTCTGAGGACTGCAAGTATACACCTGTATTAATAAAACTTACATTCCTGTAATCTCTATTAATATGATTTACTGATCTTGCAAAATGCAATCCCCATCAGTTGTCCCACTATGGCTTTGAGTAATTTCCACTCACCAAGGCACTGAATCATGTGATTACAAAGGGATGTGAGCACATACTTAAAGTTAAGCCCATATAAGTGGAAAGGGATAAACTTCAGCACATGCTTAAATGCTCATTGAATTGCAACCTACATTCTTTTGGCACCTGGCCCATTTGCAGGGGTAATTTCACAACTTTTTCCTTTGTCTGCAAGTGCCTCCGTGTTTTTCTGTGCAAAAAACACATCTCCACTTAAAATGGAGATACCAACTCCAGGTATAGAAAAAAACCAGTAAACTAAAGGTCATGTTTCATGGACTTTTTTCAAACTTGGCATCACCTAACCAAGACAGAACTCTAATACAGAATATATATATAGTAATCAATGATCACATTTTACTGCAAAAGTTCCCCTTTTTTCCATTTCTTCCACATTAATCCCCAGTGATTTTTCTGAGAACAGAGTAAAACTCTCTTAATATCTGACCTACAGTGATTTGATCTCCCAGAACAACAAGATTAGCATTATCTGTCCTGTCCTTCACATTTTACTGTGGAAGGAATTACTAGGTAAAATCTGTCAGTAAACAAGGTTGCAATAAGAACTCTTCAGTGTGAAAATAATGAGTCAATTAAATTATCCCTGTCTCACTTCCCTGTAGGAATCAATGGTCATAGCTAGAACAGCACAAGAGAAAGAATCTTTAAATTTTTTATTAGAAAATAGGATAGGAATAGAAGTGAATAAGAAAGTGATTCTTATTGTAAATATACTACTAAGAGGAAAGAAAATTGTTACAACTTTTAAACTGTTGTAAGTGGATTGATACAGTGAAAATGAAAACCTGATGAACAAAATGCTTTAGAAAAATACAGAAAAATCTAAGGTTGAGCAATTGCATCCAACTGAGAGATAAAAGCCCTCAGTATCTCTGAAAATTGATCTTGCAATCATAGAAAGAGCATTCTAAGTGTAGCCTGACAGGTCTTTTGAGGACCTGAGAAACATAAAGGCAATTGAATACAGTTCTTTTCTATTTTAATTAAAAGGAACATTCCATGCAAAGACTTAATTTGCCAGTTTCCAACCTAGACTGAATTTTTATAGCTGAATTTGAAACTCTTCAAAATAAGGGTTTATATAATGGAAAGGCTGACACAAGCCTGACTTCAGGGATGAGAACCACAGCATCAGATTTTCCTCTCTTGGTGCAGAAATTACAAATAGCTTCAAGCAAAACTGAGGTAAAGAAAAGATTAAAATGATCAGTAGCTTTTTAGATGCACCTTGAAGAAAGCACTTTTGAGTGACAAATAAGATCAGATTCTAAAGTACATAAAGCAGATGTTTGCCAGCATCATGAGAAATAGCAGGGAGGAATTTTGTTTTTCCCTGAGGCAGATCTTCCTTGGACATGCACTGGGAAGGAAATTGAACCTAAAAGCAAAGTAAAGCAGTAAAGCTGCCCTGAAAAAAAGTAGTAACAGGTGCTGGCAATGCCAGAGAAAGAGGAAATGCCCTCTTTCAAGCAGCTCTTGGGCAAGACAGTGTATGATAGCAAGAAGAAAGCAGTTCCCTGACATAATTGTTCCTCTCAGGATTTCAGCTTTTGGCTTCCTTGCAACTGTTTGCAGAAACAGGAGCACTGCAACACTTGAGCAGCTGCACATCTGCAGGATTGTAGGAAAGCTGGATATAACCCTGAGCTTCCTCTTTTTGCTCTGTGCAAGGGAGAGGCTTGTGTCTAAAGGTCTTGTTTCTGTCAAGATCTATTCAAAATCACGTCTATTTTTATTTCTAATAAAGCTTTTGGGGTTTGGACTGTAAAACCATCTTTGTCTCCTTTTCACTGCAGGGGAGTCTAGGTTGTTCCACTCCAACATCCTGGCTGGATTTGGATACTTGGTCTCAGTCTGTGAGTTTGCTTGTCACAGCGGATTACAAAGGGCATTTAAAGAAATCCATGCAAGCACAGAGATTTTCCCTGATTCTCTGTTCCCTGAATCCTCAGTGGTGCTGGTTTTCAGAAAAGCAGCTGAGTGACTGAATGGAAATTGGTGGTTTCTTTTGGAAGTTTAGGACAAGAGTTAAGCAAATAAACAAATGCTGTAGACCAGAACATTTAAACTGGTGCCAAAATAAACCCAAACAAACGCTGTAGTGATTCAAGCCCTGGAATTGTACATATAAGAGTGTTCACAAATGTTTTCACTCTTTCAACAATAACAACAACAGAAAGTTACCACAGGCATGGGGTGAGTTATCTCAGAGTTGAATTTTCAAGCGGGAGCAGTACCAGCTATGGCTGTGTTACCTTAGTGAGATTATGTGACACACTAAGAGCAGAGCACATTCTCCAAGTTTGTCAGTCACACAGATAAATCAAAATTCTCTAAGAAGTTCCCTGGGCCCCCCTTTGCTTCAAAGAGACCAGAACTCCTTTTCTTCCATCATAATAGATGCTTTTCCAACCCTCCTGATGAGGAAACACCCTAATTTCTATCCAAAACCTGAATGCCCAGCAGCTCTTTGCCATTCTGCACATTTCCACTCTGCATTTTTTCAAGGAAATACATTTAAATTATGATTGTGAATGTCTCTCTACTTTTTCAGTACCAGGCTAGAGATGTATTTCATATTATCCCTTTTCTGCTTGTTTGGAGCCAAGTGTGGAGGAATAAACCACTTGGGAATGACAATATGAGTGAGCTGTGGGAGACTGCCAGACTTTATTTTAAATAGAAAACCCACTCAATAGTGGGACAAGGTGCAATCTGAACTATCTCAAAAGGCAGCAAGCAAATTTCTCTCAGATTCAAAACCTGTCTTGCCTTTTTTTCCCCCTTCTCCTTTTGATTTTTCTGCACCTCTGCATTTCTTAGGTCTGGTCATGTCTGAAAGCAAAATAGTGACTTTTGCCAAAAAACCTGTTGTCACAGGATTTCCAGTACACTTTGGCAGGTGCAAAAGATAGATCCCTGCATGTTTACCCAGTTACTGTGAAAACTCCAAGCCTTCAGAGATTCCTCCAAGTGAGTGCAAGTGAGAATATGAGCCTGAAGCAATTTCCTTCCTTTTATATAAGTCAGGGTCACCTTTGAGTTAAACAGAATCCAGAAGGATTTTCAGCATGGGTTTATTTCTTCTGATTTCTATTTCCTTAGTTCCCTTTCTGATTTAAGAATCCTGAAGGGAGCTACAGTTTATCACAGCAGGAGGGCACAGACAAGTATAAGAACCTATGTTAATAATAAAATTATCTGATCTGGATTTTTGTTGGAGGTGCTAGAAAAAACCAGTCTCATACATCCTCTCCAATAACTGAGGATCATTAATCATAGCAATGCTTATTTTTCACTCCTTTTGAATGTATGTGCTATTTCCCTAAGAACAGCAAAATGCACTCGTTTTTCCCATGTTGTGGTGTTGATATAGACAGAGTTAGCACCTGCATACAGAAATACTCCTGAAAAAATACCTGAAAAAAAAAAATAAAGCAACTTGCAAATCCATTATTTTATGGGAAACCCACAATCCATGGATCCCATTTGACTTTAAATCAGTTATAAAACATTCTTACTTGTTTGTTTTTATTTTATTTCCAGTGGCAGAGAAATTCTTCAGAAATGTCCTATAAGTTATAGCAGGTTATTGTCTTCCTGAACAAAAAAGGATATATGATTTTTCAAATTTCAGTATATCTCTGCTACTTCAAAGTGGTTTTGTAAACTTTTGAAATACTCACAAAAGCAATCAATTTGTTAAGATGATCATCTATTGAAAAATAAATGAGCCAGCATTGCTGTCCTTACTTTCATTCCTAAGAAGCCAGATTTTAGATATAATTTCTGGGTTTAGGTTCCATGCTTTGCTGAACTCAAAACAAAAGCTCTTAAATATGTTATTAAGGGAAGGGGTGAAGCACAACAGCATTATGCATTGTCTGCGTTGCTATGAAATGAACCTGAAATGCTTTCACTGACCTTTGCTGGCTGTTGCCTATAGTGTAGCACTGTTTCAAATACCACCTCCAATCTGTGTAAAATCATTTGAGAGATGTAAATGTAATTCCTGGAGGGTGCACGACAAAGTCTAAGTGTTACACTTGTCATCATTCAGAGCACAGAGGTTACATAGGGAATGCAATTGGGAGCAATATTAGGTACTCCCTGTGAATCAGGAGTGTAGTAAAGCAAGTAAATAGGAAGGACCGTGATTGTTATTACATTGATTTTTTTCCATTTTAGTCTCTGGGGATGGCAGCTGCCTAAAACAACACAGACTGCTTGGGATAACTTACATGGAACTGTATCACAGGGCAAACAATCATTTCACTGCAGTGGGTAGAGCAAGAAAGAGCTTGCATGCACCAGGAGTGTGGAATAGGCATTGGAAAGTTAAGCTGCAGAGCTGAGTGACCTTTGAAGCATTTCTGAAAGAGGCTCACAGCCTGCAAGTCTCAGAGGGTCCTGGTGCTTGACGTCTGACTCCTTTGTGCTCAATCTTCCAGTCACCAAATCTGACCAAGAATGAAACCTGAGCTCAAGAGCCTTATGGTTCTTTGCATCCTGTTCACAACTGATTTTATGTCTACCCTCTGGTAAGAAATCCATGCTAAGAATTACACTTGCCTTTATGAACTAAGAATTTCAGGTCTGTAAGTTCCGGGCCCCAGCAACTTCCTTGAGACCAAGTGTGCTCAGGGATGTGGCAGAACCACACCGCTTAAAACACAAGTCAAAAAATGGTCAAAAAATTATTAGGAAAGCTTTTAACTGCCCTGGAAGATTCCAGAAGCATCCTGGTAATTAAATGAGGGGGTTAATGCACTAGTAAAAATAACTGCTGTGAGTTGAAGAAGACTGTCAGCCCAGTGTGGTCTTCAGAAAATTACAGTGAACCTGCAAGTGAATCCAAACCCACCCTTCCCCTTGTGGCATCAGCTGGGTGGAGGCTCTTCTACTCAGACCTGAACTCTGTCAATGTGCAGGCAGCAGTTTTTTGTGAAAAGACAAAAGGAGGGGAAGAAAACAAACTGGGTGTAGCTGCTTGGGGATTTTTATTTGTCTGGGTGGTAAAAAGCTGAGGGCAAAGTGTGGACAGTTGGAAAGCAAACAGAAAGCTCAGCCAAGCTGTTCCTCTGCTTAAAAAAGGAGAAAAGAAAGAAAAGAGGAGTTTATGCTACTGCTATGAAGCCAAATTGAAGTGTTCAGATGTTCTACTTGAAGAGCTTTGGTGAAGGTCTCTGAAATGGCAGGGACAGTCAGAACTTCTGCCACCACAGATGGTGGCTTTCACACTGCCACCTTCTCCTACATGAATGTGACAGTGCCAGATACAGAGGACAGGCGCACGGTGGGGAGGAAGGAGAACTTCCCTGTCAGCAGCAATGAGCACTGAGATGAGCTCAGCAGCCACCTACAGAATTCCTGCCCTGGTGGAATTCTTCCAGAGAAATGCAAATGCCTGTGTGCCTCTGACAATCCTGACAAAGCCTCAGGACCCCTCCTGTTTCCTGAAGAGCCATTTGAGAAAGCGTTAAGCTCAGCTGAAATCAGAAACAAATCTGCCTTAGAAACAGAGAAGACTGACCCGCACACAAGCATGGAAACTACACATTAAAAAGTGAATAGACCTACAAATCCATTTAATAAAACATCTCTGGCTCCCACTGATTTATAAGAGAGAGAGAGACAACTAATTACTCCAACACTTTTTTACTGAACCTATTCCTCTCTGCTTTGAGAGGTTCAGAACAGTTGTACTTTATGCAAAGGTATTTTGTTTCAGTGGTAGGATATGCAGCTTTTCTGGAGAGGGAACAGTGCTAGATTTTCACTCTTGGCCAGGGCACACTAATTCAGGGTGCCAAAAAGCAAAGGCTGTTTCTTCAACAGAGACATCACATGTTGGTTTGGCTCATATTTGAACAATTGATTTGGAATGCTCCTTCTCTAAAGAATTTAGGCTCCTCTCCTGTCCTGGGACCTCAAGGATTGTTTCCCATCACACAGCAGTCCCAGCCAAAATGGAGCACCTACACACATTTCCGATTTTCATATAGCAATGTGATCACTCTGTAGTAATTTCCTAATTCTGGTGCACCAAAAAGAAACTGTCCCAGTTTTTTATGGAGAAATTTGAGCACAAGACATATTGTTAGGTCTGAAAGGCAAAATATGTGGCAAGACTCATGGGTAAAATTGCAGCTGGTGGCTAATTTCCATTTTGCTGCCATGTCAGATGCAAAAAGTGCAATTATTTTTATCTTTGAAAAGAAAGACTTAGCTTTTAATTAACAGAGTGCATGCTCACCACACAGCCAATCCACAGGCAGTTAGATCCTTACACTGACAGAAATGGGGTGTGCTTTGAGAGACAGATCTGGACCTTAATGACAGGAATGTTTCTGGAATGATCACAGGGGCAAGTTGGTTAAGAAAAAAGCAAACCACACTTTTCACTAGTTCTTAAGTTTTTTTACTTTGTTGTATCAAATTGGATTAGCTTGGATTTGGAGCAATTGAGCCACAACACTGGGGGATTTTCAAGAGAGTAAATAATATGCTTGATTCAAAACCACAGGGAAGTGATTTGGGCTGAAATATGGAGTTCATGAGGTAGAAGCAGTTTGCTACAATCTGAACATTTGCATAAGAAAATTTGACACACTCCATGTTTGCCCTGCTCTGACCAGTGAGTAAGTTCAAGCACAAAAAAGTCAGATCCATATATCCCAATTTGTTTTACCAACTATTTATTCATGAGCAGGGGGTATAGTCTGAAGTAGAACTATGTAATGAGATTATCAAAAGGCAGCATTTGCTTGGATCATCTATTGCAAATAAGATTGTTTCTGGCTCTGTTCCTCAGGCTAAGAGTTCTGCAACTTTTGGAAACATTTTGAAACCCAAAAATATCAATAAAATATTTTAAGAGTATCTTTTTGCTTTCAATCATTCCTGTTATGTACTTGTTCTTAAATATATAATCAAACAAAAATAAGTAGATTACGCCTACCTATGGCCCACGAATGTCTGGCAGTCAGACATTTATTTTAACTAGGGGTTTGTAATTGTGAGAAAGGCATTGCTGGAAGCAGTGAACAATGAACAAATGTCTGGCTTTATTACAATAAATATCCATGAAACCTTTCTCAAAGGGTTTTCTCTGCTCTTCACAGTATACCTTTGCTCATATTTTTAAATAAGATACTTTTTTGCTGAGATGTGGTTCATATCATTGAACTTGGATGAAATCATGCTCCTTACAGCCCTAGCTACTTTCCAATTCGTGACTCAAGCTGAATTATTATTATTAAAAGGCAGACATTTAAGACATAATCCAGCTTGGGCATTTCTGTACAAGGGACATTTCACTAGGAAGTTTTTACTTTCTTCCCTGAGCCAGCATTTAGTTAAAAACATCCCTGTACTACTGACATTAATCAGCTTTTTCTTTATTACCACTGGCAAGCAGCAGCATCTTATATACCTCAGAATGCACTGTGAGGCAGCAGGAAGAAAAACTCCCATGTGTGTGTTGAGTGGTGGCAGGGAGAGAAAAACAAAGCAGTATGATACGAACAGTACAGGAAGAAAAATTGTAAGGGAGATTATAAAGTTTTGTGAGGCCTTGTAAGGACAGTGACATTAAAAGAGAAAGATTTTAATGCAAGACTTTAACTTCAGATGACAGACTATGTGATATCAGGAGAAATTTCCAGTGCCAGAAAATGGTCTCAAATGCTCTCCCATCTGAGCCAAGTATAGCCTTGTATAGGTGGTCCTGTGGGGTAAATGGTACAGAGAAAGACACCCTGGGAATGAGAAGCTCTGGGAATTCCTGCACCAGAAATGCAGCTAAAAACACTGTGGAAAAATCTAACACATTTGTATGTCTGCTAAAACTAGCTACCCTTTGTCCTTTTTTATTTATAATGAAAATGCACATTAGAATAGCTCATCATAGAATGTTATGGAATTGGAAGGGACCTAGAAGCTCATCCAGTCCTACCCCCTCCTGTGGGCAGGGACACCTTCCAGTCTCCCAGATTGCTCCAAGCCTTGTCCAACCTGGCCTGGAACTGTTCCAAGGATCCAGGGGCAGCCTGTGCCAGGGCCTCACTGCCCTCACAGGGGAGAAATGGCTATTTAGGCTGGAAGGAACCCGTGGCAGGCAGAAGGAAACCTCGGCCATGGCCGCTGGGGAAGCTGGTCTGCACACATCAGAATGAAGGCAATTGGCAAACCGCTGGCAGGAAGTTAATGGTTGTGGCTGCCCACATGTGGCTGCACTGCTGTGGAGCATTTGGGTTCCCTTGGCCAGCCTTTTCATGCCTTTGCTGCTCTGGGCCAGCTCTGTGACTGCTGGGGAGAGCTGGTGCACTCCTGTGCTCCCAGTGCCAGTGGCAGCATGGGGTGTGGGGAATCTGAAACACACTGACAACGCTGTTCCCATTTTAGGGATGCAGCACCTAAAGCACATACTGGGACCAGGTACACAGAGAGCTCTCAGAGAAGCCCAGTCTCCTCCTGCTCCTCCTTTTTTTAACAACACCACCACTAAAATGTGTGATCTGCTCTATGAAGCTGTGGTATTCAGTCTTTTTGATAGCAGGAATGGCACATTGAATCGGACATTTTCTATTATGGGCTATCTAGCTCCTTTCTGAAAACTACTGGAAGCACTCATGTTCTTTAGTGACTTCATCTTTTTCAGATCATAAATTACAGAAAATTGATTTCAAATTTGCAATCTCATTACTAAATTCTAAACCACCAAATACCAAAGAACATTTGTTTTTTACTCAGTTAATTCTAAGCATATATTCATGGCTTCTGGTTATCTGCTAATTAATTAAGCCTGGGTCCTACACCACCCACTGATTACTGCCTGATGTACAATAGTAAGTCATTAAAAATCTTTAACTGAAATCCTATCAATCATTCTACAATTGCTCTTCACCAGCTTGTAATTTATGTACTGTGTTTCTGCATAAATAATTTGCATCTTGTGTTCCTAGGTATGAAACTTGTAAGAAGTAGATTTTATTTCAGCACCAGTCTACTGTAAATATGCAAGCTTACAGGATCCAGTCTTCATCAAAAATAATTGTACAACCATTCTAACTTCTACTGTGTCTGAGGTGTTTTAGGAATTGCCAGACATGGAGCAGGACACAGAGTACATGTACAACCAAAGTGAAATTAAATGTAAGTAAACATATGGTGATAGCTGTGAGGTAAAATCCAAAGTTTTACCTACTACTTTTCAAAAAAATTTGGGATATTTTGTAGAAACGACAATGAGTGATGTTTCTCACTGCTGGATGAGCAGCACTATATGTGGCTGCATTAAGTCATATTTTATATACATAGGTCCAGCTTCCCAAAGTTCCAGATGGCACTGTACAACCTCCATATCCTACCATTATTTCCCATTCCAGAGTCTATGTCCTTGGCCCATTTGGCTCAGTGATTGCTCCCAAACCATCGCTTGGCCTGGTGGCTGTCCCTGCCCACTTTGCATCCTGCACTTCCACAATTACTCTGCCTGAGTGGCTGAGTTGGAAGCTCTTTCTTGCCATTGTGTTTGTTTATTGGAACCAGGTTTCATTAGCATCTCTGCAAGACAGAAGACTGCATCAACAGATTTAAAAGCTGCCAAAACCTATAAAATCCAATCAAGAAAACAATCCCTAAGGGAGAAAATGATTGAGTGCCTATAAAGGTACCAAGTTCTTCTACCCAGATGGATTTTTTTTTTAATAGAACTCTGCTCTATAAAGGCACTTACGGTGCAATTGTGGCACCATTGGGTGAGGCATCATTATCTGGGAGATAACAGGACTGTTTACAAGGAGAGGGAGAGCTGGGGGCCACTGAGTGTGTTAGCAGAGTGCTCCATTTGAGTACTTTCAGGTCAAATTGCTTCCACTCCTTATGTGATCCAACTGTAAAAAATATTAGTATGCATGCTAGGTAGAACAACAGACTAAATAAATAAAAGTTCTCTTTCAAGCCTGGGAGGTTTTTGCAGTATTTGTAATTAGTGGTTAACAACATAGAAGATACCTCTTGGAGAACATTTCTCATTAAAAACCAGAGTTAAAGCAAAGTTTGAGTGAGTGAAGAAGGTACAGAGCTGTGGCCAATCATACTGTGCAAACACAGTGTGTTTGCAGGGTTGAGACAAATGAGGGGGAAAACAGGGAATATTCTTGATAGTATTGTAAATATTTATGTTGCAGCAAAGTATCCTTGGCAGCTTAGGCAGAGGTTTATAAAACATGAAGACAGAAAAGTCCAACCTTGTACCAGATAGGGCTTGGTAGAACATGACCAAATAATTTACAGATTATATGAAGAGATTACTTGACTCATCCTTGGAGCACAGCAATCTGTGGGCTGAATAGAGACAGCCCTTCAGATGCTGCAGGCTCTTTGGAAGGAAGGAAACACTCACCTGGAGGGAAAAGCAGTGTTTAGGTATTCCTCTCTTATGTACAAAGTGCCTTCCAGGCTCTGTTCTATTTCAGTACCCCTCTGCAGACCCCCAGGAAGGCAGGATGCAGACACAGGTACATATTCTAGCTGGCACCATATCTAATGTGTGCTGCCCAGTCTGACTGTCCAGGTTACAATGGGACAGCCTTGGCAAGGGGTCAGAAATGCCAAGGAGCTAGAGGATAAAGAGGGACATGTCTTCCACTCCTCTGCACATGCAAGGAGTGCTTGTAAGTGAAAAATCTGCTATTTTTTATGGAATGACCACTTCTGTGAATAAAGATATTTCTGATTGTTTACCTGTTGCCTTTGCTCATTTGAACTGACTGTTCAAACTTACTCAGTAAAAGAATGGAAGTTCTGTAATGACCTCTCCTCTTGCTCCCTGGAAATTGCTGATCAGCTTTTGTGACCAAAACCCCTCAGCTCAAAGTGTCTCCTGGGGAAGCCTGACTCCTGATCTCCTCAGGAAATTGGCAGGGCAGGAAGCCAGTTATGGCTGTATTCACTGTGCCAGCACAGCACAACAAAAACACACACAAGGGATTTTAATAATGGTAATTGCAGTAAATCCACACCCCAGGGAGCAGGTATGTGCTTTTTGGACAAGCAAACCACAGTGGGGAAGTCTCTGGCTGTAAAAGCACAGGCCCTTGCAAGCAGGTGAGAGGAGGAGCAGAGTAAGCTGTGGCAGTGGCTGAAATTTCCATTAGGAACAGTGTGGCTTCCCAGGGGTGCCTCCATCTGTGGTCAGATTGAGAAGGCCACAGAACAGCCAACATTTTGCTCCTGTGTTACCACCTCTACCCAATCTGGCTAGCTATGGAGAGCTCAAGTAACTGGCCTGAGGCAGCTGCTTGGAACAAAGGTAAAGAAAAGATGATAATGGTTTCTGAAGACAGCGCATATGTAGGAAAAATACCCCCAGATTTTCTCAAGCTGTTTTCTAGTGCACATTCATTGTACCTGTCATCATTAGATTTTTGTGACAACTCTTTACATTCTCATTTTTCTGCTTGAATTCACCAAAGTATTCAGAATGTATCAATTTTCTTATCTTGTTTTTGGTTCCTCATGATAAATATTTCAGAAAGTTCTGATTTCTCCTTATTATTATCACCTTTAAGCCTTTTCAATCCTAACTTTTTCTTTTGGTGTAAGTGTGGGAAGCTACCAAAAGGATGAATTTTGACAGCTCTAGCTCTTTTTTGTTTGTATTGATGAAAAGTATCTGTGCAGAAGAGAAAACATTCTTGTTTTGTAAATGATAATGAATATCTAGGTATGCAGATGAGCATGTGGGTACTGTGCTGCTGGAACAGACAGAACAGGATATTCTGTCACTCAGAGCTGAGCAGGAACTGCCTACCTGGCAAGAGGAACCAGCACACAAACAAGTGACAGTTTCTGTGTGATTGCAGAGGTCATACAAAGTGGGAAATGGAAAGATAAAAACTTCTACAGATACAGGAGGTTTTGATCTGTAGCCTTGGAAGGAGCTTAGATTGATGTAAAAATACACAGACATTAAGTAGATAAATCATAAACTTATGTTTCTATTGTTGTAACAAAAAATATGCCTTAAGTAAGTGAGAAACTGTATTGATAAAATGGCGAAGGGTTTATAATGTAGGGGTGTGGTTGTATAGGTGAAGCTAAGAGTTTAGAAATTATAAGAGTACCCTATGTGTAGACATGTAACAAAAACCTATTAAGCTAAAGCATCCGCAGTGCAATAAAATTAAGTAAAGGTGATAAGTTAAAAAAGCAGAATAAACCTTGTAGCAACTGTCTATTAAGTTAGAAAATTCTATATTGTCTTATAATAAAGAACTTGTAACTACTTTAGGCTATAGCTGACTACTTACGCCTTTAAAATCTCACAGCCTCTGAGACTGATGTTCACCTGAGCAATAAATTGTTCTTAACCTGACATGAGTCCCATTCCTTCATTAAAAAACAGTGATAATAATAGTTCAACAAGGTTTTATACTTCCCAAACTAAGCTCCCACTGCTGCATGACACAACCCCTTTCTGAAAAGCCATTTGGTTTGGTGTTTCTCCTCTCCAGGAGTTCAGGAAGCCATGCATTTATGCCTGGTACCCTCACAAATGAACTGCTGTATTTGAAAAGTATGTTCTTCAAATCTTTTCATGAGCATAACACAGCAAACTACACAGATGTTAGAGACCTGGTGACACAAATTTCATGTTATCATGTCCATGAAGGAAAACCCCACATTCCTCTAAAACCTGAAGTCAGATCCAGCCAACAGCAGCACATGTGCAATGCCAAAGTCATGCTCCAGGGAATCAGGATGCTGTGAGAGTTCTGCCAAACACAAGGAAACAAAACACAAGCACCACGGAACAAAAGCAGGAAAAAGAATTTAAGCCAATGCAGTCTAAGGAGAAAGAAGTCACTAATACCAGTCTAATAAGGCTGCTAGTTCTCAAGCATACCATTTCTGATTTGGATGTGGAGATTGCCCTTCAGAAATGGGCAAGGGGAGGGAAATTGCTCTTGGGGATTGATGTCCTATTCTGTGGGTCATGAGACTCTCATGTGCATGTGAGATTCCACTCATTTGTAATTCCCACTGCACAGAAGAAATAAGCTCCCCTTTAAAAAGCCTCTACATCATATCAGCCTTAATTCTATCATTCTCTGTTTTACATTTAAAAGCTCTGGAAGGCCACCCAGCATTTTTGTCAGGGTACATACAGAGATATGCATTTTCTTTTTCCCCTACACTGACGCAAATAAACAGAAGTGCTATTTAATACAGGGCTAAATAAAAGCAGAACAAACAGAACTTCCAAACAAAAAGGAACAGCACACTTTGTTAGGGAAAAGAACCCCACATCTCAGAATGGATAAGGAGGGATTCTGTTCAAGGGACAGAAAGGAAAAAAATGCCAGCATGAATTTGTCAGGGAGCAATTATGCCAATTCAATTTACTTGTAGAACACTGAGACATAGGATCACAGAGAGAACACAAGTTATCCTTGAATTTATCATAGTATCACAGTGTTCATGACACACATTAAAAAAATCTTCCAAGTTAACACTGATTAAACCTGCAGTAGAACATTATGATCAGTTTGGATGCTGTGTTTCAATAAAAACTTGGAACAATTGGATAAAGTTCAAAGGAAATCAGCAGAAATTGTAACAGGTCTGGAAGATATTGCCCAAAGGAAATAATAAATGCTGGATTAGGATTATGCAAATGTTAGTGCATTCCTTCCCACCTAATAGAAGTTAGTGCTGTGAAATGGAAGAGAGTGTTTCTCTTTCTTCATGTATATGTTGGATAAGACAAGGCAAAAAGGATTGAATTGGATCAAGGAAGATTTATGAAAAATCTTCATATTATAAAAAGCCTTGCAATAGCAAGACTGGTTCAGGAGGTTTTGGAACATCAGCACTGGAAAATTATGAAAAAACCAGACAGCTGTGTCAGGAATGACAAATACATTTGGTACACTGTTGTGGGGGAAAGGGAATGGACTAAATGATCTCTGCAAGTTTCTTCCAGCCTTGTGATTATCTGATTTCATGGTATGTTCCTTTATACCACAGAGCTACATGCTTAACATTGTACTGTTTAGAACATTTCTCTCAGGAATTATATAATTTTCTTTTATCATTTACACTTATTATAGTCAATTCACTTCAAATTCAGTATAAATATTGCAACACTGCACTCTCCTAAGTGAGTTTTTTTATTTCATTAAACATTTCCCTCTGTGAAATACCCTCTTCAATAAAGCATGGCAGCAATAATAAATGACCCAGAGCAAGAGGAGTGGAATGGGAAAAGTATAGCAGGAGGAATTCTCCTGTTTCATAGATGTTCCATTAATTTATTTCCAGCAGGCAATCTCCATTTCCCTCTCAGCAGTGTAAGCCCTGAACTGTGGCTCAGGAAACACTCTGATGGTAGAGGCTTAAATAAATGCCTCACAATTTTCTACTGACACCTCCTCAATAGTTAAAGTGGTTCCTCTGCCAAATGGGTAAAGGCACAGAGTTCACATTAAATATCACTATATCCATCAGCAACAAAATGCAGAGTTTCAACATTCAGGGGTGTTGATGGAAACCAAAAAATTTTTGGTGAGATGTAGTGGCTGCAAGCTGAACAGGTGACACCACTGATGGAAATCCAAAGAACCACCGACTGCTGAGTCACCCCCAGCCACTGCCATCACTTTCTAGCCTGGACAGCATTAATAACACAATATTAATCTCTTTCAAATGCTCTCGGCATTTAGCTCTGCACCTCAGTTCTGAGCTGCTTTGCAGTCCCGCTTTCCACTGTGGAAAGTCTCAGGGCCAACCTAAAACTTGTTGGTCAGCACTGAAAAAGGGAAAGTCCTCTAATATTCTCCTTTTATAATTACAACATCAACAGATCAGGGAGCGGAAAGTGCTTGACTAATATTTATGAATGAAGGCTTACAATGCTTTTTCCTTTTCCCCAGGCACAGATCACTGACAAGAGAAAAAAATCCAAGAAGAGGTAAGTGATTTCTCAGAGTTACAGAATCAGCTTGTGGGAACAGTTAGTTTTAACCACTCTTTGCCCAAACTCTGCTATTCCTGCTGCAGTCCCCACTAAACACACATCCCCGGGATTACCAAAATGTCTTTAGGATGCAAATCCCTTTCCATCTGCCATTTTTTATGCAGAGGTTGTTTGCCTTCGCTGAAATGCCACATATGCTTAAATGTCTGAGTCACTTCATCTCAGCCTGTTCCTTCATTGTTGGACTATGTTTTCAAGGAGAAACCTTTACCAGTCACCACTGCAGAGCATCTCTTTAAAGGAGCTGGAAGTACCTGTTTTCCATGGTCTTTTTGAACATGTTCTTTCATTCCAAATACAATTTGGATTCTTTCAGATCCTGGAAAGATCACTTGAATTTTATGCTAAACCCTTTATCGCAGCAGGACTAAGGACTCCAACAGAAATGAAACACAAATAATTTGCTGTAAAGAGGGAGTCTTTTACAGACTTGTTTTCAAGGTGAATGTTTATGTACAAAATACCAGTTCAAGATTCCAGTTTTCTTAGAGTGCTGTAGCAGAAAAGCAGAAGTATTTTAGTGTGTTTCAGAAATTGGTGTCCAAAATAGGACATCTCAGGTGCACAGATTCTTCTGTACATTTGCCCTAAGATTTTTCTCCTTGCAGAATCGAGTCCTTTGGTGTTTTTACACAAAGATATCTGTTTAGAATTTGGGTAATCTCAAAACCAGAAGAAATGAACATATCAGCAGTGAGAAATCAGTGTCAATTCTGGAAAATGAACCTGGGCAGAAAAGCGATGAAGATGTTGGCCTGTTTCCTCTATCAGGAGGAGCTCTCCGAATCTGTCATTTTGCTGTCCACAGGGAAAAACAGTGAGATTTCCATGTAAACTTACATCTTGTGATTTTCATCAGCTGCATCTCTGGTGCTTCTATGAGGCATTTAAGACTCAGTGTCAGCTTTGGTATATTTTTAAAAATCAGTGAAATGGTAAGTTCAAAGCAGCTTCTGACCACACTGTGCTTCAGAACATTTAAGAAAGCCTAATAGACCATTGAGTCATTATCCTGATATTTATAACATTAAGAATAATAACAGACTGAGGGATGAGAGGCTACAGAGAGCATGTACAGTCATCCTCTAAGAGAACAGCTTCAGCAGAGGAAGATGCTATTAGAATAATCTTCCTGATTACAGTCAAGAAAGGACATAAATTGCAGAACACAGTGCATTCCTCCCTCAGCCTTTTGGGAAAGTGCTGACAAATCCCACATGACAAGTACTTCATAAAATGTGAGCAAGAGATCCACAAGAAGATGTAGAATTCAAATGACAACCTCAATTATACACAAGCATCCACTCAATGCTGAGACCTCTATTAGCAGTTTCTGTAAGGACTAAGTAAAAGCAGCAAGTGAAAACCTGTGCAGGTTTATTTAGACAACCTGTGGTGATGGAGTTTCTAATGCATCTGTGTCATACTGTTTCTCTGGGCAGTCAGTGTTGCCTTACTGGTTCTTCATACTTGGCTTCACATGTAATTATCTCCTAACTGGACACTGAAATGCTGTGTAAATATATTTCTGTTGTCATTCTCTGCACTGTGTGACACAGCTGACCCTGAGCTAGAGTGTCTAGGGGCAAGTCATGCAAATTTGTAACCATAGAAGACTGTCTCAATCAGATTTAGGAAATGCATGCTATTTCAATATTCAATAGTTTCCATCATTAAAGCTCTTCTGAGGCCACCGTAATATCCTTTGTGTGCTTTTCTGTTTAATTATATGTATACAGCTCATATCTCATTAGCCACATACCTGTCATGTCTCTGCTCGGAGACTGCAGTTCAGTTCCTGACTATTTTCCTTCAAAGATGTGCCAGTAAAGGATTTTTGAAGAAACATTAGTACCACCGGAGTTTCCCAGACATTGTGTGAGGGGCACTGGAAAAGCAGCCCCAAGAACTCCTGCCACACAGCTCTGTCCTTTTGCTGAGTCTGCACAGATCTGCTCCTGGCAGTCTCCCACACAAGGACTCTTTATGTCAAGTGCCCTAACTGGGAAAGGGGGGCAGCCAAAAGTTCTTGAAAAGCTTCTGTTCCCAGCATTTCACTTCACATCCCGTTTCCAAAACACTGAATTTAAATGTCACTTTGCTAATCCCTTCATACATAGTTATTCACTGTAGGGCCAAGGAAGCAGTTCTAATCTTTGAACTAAAGAATGAAAAAATGCTCTCAGCGCTAACTGTTTACATGACAACAAAGGTTTGCCAAACCAGATGCCTTTCCCCAGGCTGGCTGAGCAATCCTCACAGCAAGGAGGAAGCAGAGCAGCTGCAAATGTTAAAGTTCCCAGCTCAGTAAAAGGAAATAAAGACGAAGAAAGGAGACAGGAATCTTCAGGACTGAAAAGCTGATTTTGGAGAGCAGGTAGAGGAAGTGTTAACACGACTGAGTTGAAGTCTATTTTCCTGGCTGCTCCTGTTCTCTAGGACAGGAGACAGCGTCAGCATCCCTGCCAGCTCTGTGAGAGCCTCCTGAGCCAGGCACAGAGACCTGCCCGGCCTGCAGGCAGCCAGGAAAATCCAGGAGCCCTCCAGTGGCCAGAGCTGCCTCAGCTCCTGCCACGCCTCCTGTTCCCTTGCTTTACCTCCCCCGTGCACAGCTTTAATGGAAAGATGTGCTATTTTTACCTGTTTTGACACTGGTGATGGATGGAGGCCCTGACAGGAGTCAAAAGGCTGCTATTTTCTTGGGACTACTCCTTGGCTTTCAAACTGGCTTGTCCTGCTTTCAGATAACCCAAATCTTTTTACTAACCATGCATGCTGGAAAGTATTGCTTTATCTGGGCTTTTGGGAAATTAGGGAAGTGATTTATTCTCTGGTGGTGTCAATAAAAAAATAAGTAAATTACATTGACAGAAAACTTCAGTAGCTTGGTAGAATTTTAAGTTTGCAAACTTAAGTATTTAATGAGGTTCACGTGTCCCCTTGTAACCACCAAACTACCTACTCAGAATACTGTGCATCTCTTTTTTTGTGATATAAATTCAATTTTCTTCCACTGCAATGCAAATACCCTTATTCCATAGGTTACAGGAACAGGTCTATAAAGAAGACTGAACACTGTGCAGCATACCAATCTCTGTGGTGCTCAGGGATCAATGCACCACTGACCTCCAATAACACATGGCCACTACTTGAGAAGCATTAATGGTCCCTCTTAATGGTCTCCCTTTTACACGTTGAATTGGCTCTCCTCTGCAGTACCCTCAGATATTTCACCAGGTTACTTAGAAAGCAGAGCCCTACCCTTTGCAAGACAGAACTCGCTGAGACAACACACCCAGAGATGAAAAGAATCCAGCTTCAGCAGATATTATCAAGGCACAGGAGAATCATGAAGTGCAGGAGGAGCTGTCACTTATTTCCCCTTTTCTAGAGCTTCCAGGGAAAGCAAATCTCATTCCTGCCAGCCAGTCTTTTATGTAACGTCCTTATTGTCAAGTGCATGCCCAATAATGAGGAAGAGAATTGCTGCCCAGGATTTTGGCATGACAGTGATCAAACACTAAAGTCCCTGCATTTCTTTATGAAGACATGAAACTCCAAGGCAAGGTGTCATACTTCAGACAGCCTTCACCTGGTGATGATGTAGATTCTTTGGAGAACTTATAGAAAAGCAGAAGGCAATGTTAGGTTATTTTTTCCACATTTGGTGCTGCATTACTTTCAGAAAAGCACCTCACATATAGATTACAGATTACAGAGGCAACAACTGTGCTCTCCCCAGAACCACATGTGGCTGATTGACTCTTCCAGAGGAACTGACTGACTCAGACAACTTTATAAATGGCTGTAAAAATGCAGTTACACCTTTCCACCTAACTACACATCCCAACTGCAGTAGTCCAGATGTCTGGGACACCCTTCGATCTCTTCAGCACACTTTGGGCCAGATTCTCTACTTGCAGTGAATTTGCTCTGCTTTACTAAGCTATAGACCCAAACTGGTGTATCCTGGAGGAATAGCATACTGTTCCCTAGATGAACATCACACTGGACAAAGAGCTTTAGGAATTAAAATTGTTAATTTTTGAAACCCAGAAAACTATTGCCGTATTTTTGATACAAACATCAATCCTTTATTTCTTTTAGCTGAGAAAGAGTAATGGATCACTTCTACTCTCCTCACTTCTAATTCAGCCTCATGGAAATCACTGATTTTATACCATGGCTGAATTTGCTCTGTCATAATTTGAGATGGCAGAGAGACTGGAGAAGTATAACAGGTATTCTTGCTCAAACCAATCTGCATCTGCCCTCCTTCTTTTGTTAATTACTATTTTTGAGATATTAATTCTTGGTCCAGATGACACATTGATATAACCACAAAGACTTGGAAGAATTGTTCCTGCTATAGAAAGACCGACTTAAGCATTTTTACTTGCTGAAATAATTTTTAAGCTCTCATTTCACAAAACCTGCGAAATGCTATTTCAATAATAGATCTTTTAGCTCTGGAGAAGAATGTGAGTGTGTTATAAATAATCTATAGCTCTTTCCTGCTTTATGGCATGCAAAGATTAGCTTTTTCCAGATATTACTTACTGTGAAGTAAATATACTGGTGTCCTGCTGATAAGACCATTATTTCTTTATAGCTGCAAATAAAGCCTGTTCCCCCTTATAGATACCTCTGACAAGCTCCTGAAAATATGCCTCACACAGACACTGCCAGTGAGTCACCTGCTGTATTGCCCCAAGTGTAGTTAAAGCCTCTGTACTTTTAAAAGTGTTCCCACAAACTCAGCTCATCTCTGCTCTTCACAGTCTGTACCTGAGGAATAAAAATTTTGATGGAGAGTCCATAAACCTGGCCAGCTGCTGCCCAACACTGGGAAGGGATTTCCAAAGGTGTGTGGCCCTTTCCAAGAGAGCCTTTCCCAACGATCCAATTTGAAATATCTCTGTGGATCACAACTGTGAGGGCAGTTCATGCAATGAGTCCCTAGTCTGGAACCCTGGGGAACGGCTGGTTCTGCTCTAGAGTTATGCACTTCAGCACGGACACAAGGAATTATTTTTCATGGCCCCGGGTGCAGCTGGGAAAGAAACAAAGTTTGCCAAGAGTGCAAGAAAGGTCAAGACAGCAAGTGCTGCAGGTGGCACTTGACAGCAATTCAGCAGGGGCGTCTCTGATTCAGGATCAGAGCTGCTACGTCTGGAATTTGTCAGCAGACAGCAGACAGATTCTGAAAGAAAAGTGGGATAGTTCTTTTCAAAGGTGAATGATGAAATTTATTTCACTTAATCAAGGGCTGCAAAAGCATTAAGCACACAGTACCTAAAAGCCTGAGGTGTCTACTGCAATGCTTGGGGGCTAGAAAGATCCTGTGATTTTGGCATGCAAAATCAGGACTCTGAAGAACATGAGAAGTTTGCTGCATATTCCAGTGGCCAGCCTGGGGCCCTTCCACTAACAGGAGTTCCCATGCAAGGCATGGAGCTGACCAGATAATCTAAATTCCTGGGAATAGCAGTAAGTAAACCAAAGGGGCTGCTGGAGCTCCAGGGCCCATGGACAGGTTGTGATCTCGCTGACAGTCCTGGACAAGGATTCTGCAGGAAGGTTCTGGTGCCAGGAGCTGCTGTCATCCAGGACTCCTGAAGTCCTGCTATGTGAGGCTCTCAGGAGTACAAGCCACAGCTGGTGGAGCTCTGAGAGAGGAGGGTGGGAGCATTTTAGCCTTCCTAGCCATGTGAGCACTCACTTAGCAGGCAGCCATTAACCACCTCTCCCACTGACATCAGCCATCCCTCAGCTCTCTCAGTACCTTCCAAATGGGATTTTTGACTCCAGCTCTTTGAGTAGTGTCCATATGCTGAAGGGAGAGGGAAGCTGTAAGTAAATGCAGCAATTTTTCACTTTTTCAACACGGAAAAGCACTGCATGCCAAGAAATGTCCTCTTTGTACTTGTTCAGACAAGTTGCTAATGTCTATATTGCAAGATTCAAGAGATAAAATAATCTCCGTTCTGTGTGCACATGTGGGAAGGAGAAGGACCAGCAGAATGTAAATTTTGACTCTGTTGAAAGCACAGCTCTGTGGGAATAACTCCCTACCATGCTCAGCTGCAATGAGGAAGCACTGCTGGAACGAAGAAACAGGAGAATCTTCATGAGTGCTGCCTTTTCCCCTCTGTGCCTGGTGGTATTTAGCAAGTCCGTCCCCACAGTTTTATTGGTGGATTTGGGATTGATCTGTTCTCCAAAGGGGTGGGAAAAGATGGCTCTTTATTTCAAACACATGGTGAAAATGCTCAATATAATGTTGGGAATTTGCAGCTGGGAACCAGATAGCAAAAAGGATATGAATTTAAAAAAAAAATAGCCCAACAATTAAATCATAGCTCAAAAAGAAGGAAGCAAAATCTTTGCAGCTGGAAGAGGGCAGAAAGATAGAATGGATTTGCACATTCAGTTTATTTATTATTCCAAAATAAACTGAAAACCAGGCTTAGAAGTGCAAATGGGCAGCCCAGCAGTGGAAGGGTGGGTAATGGTTGTACAGAACATTCTTTAAAGATTAGTCACTTTAACGTGCCCATATGTATCTTCGAAAAATGGATCAGCTTATCTGTGGGTGTAAAAGGCAGAAGTTCATAGAACTCAATTATTTATACCAGCAGATATTCTAGATAATGTTTCTAGTCCTGGCAAACACCAAAGTATGAAAACTTGACAAAAATACACACAGAATAGCAAAGGGGGGAAGAGCAGACCTTGCAAAAAGTGCTTCTCTTCCTGCTAAAAATACACATTAGATTTTCCTGTTAGTTTAAAAAAAAATTTTGCTCTAGAAGTCTACTTTCCCCAAGCTGTGCAGCTAATTTTAGTGGCTTCCACACATCACAACACTAAACAATTGTGCCAGCCTGCCCACTCCTAATGGGGTGTATTTATCTGTTTGCTTTCCAAGCAGTCACCAAGGTGAAACTGATCTGGCAATATGCAGCATACTGAGAAAAGAAAACCAGCTCTGATGCCCACAGATATCATCCTGGGTGCAACCTTTGCAGGACCTCAGCCAGGTCCTGTTAAGAATATCTCAGAAAACTAAGTGTGTATTTGTAACCCCAGCTACCCTTAGGTTCCTGAGTCCATCTGTGGTGGTTCTGGCCTTTTTTCTGTTTTGTCACCCCTCCCTTGTTAGAATGATAATTAATTATCATAGTCAGAAAAGAGACTTAGTCTAGGTTGTAGTAAAAGCAAAAAATCAAAATGCCTCCCTACCAGACTGCAATTTTCTCTTTCATTTTTGTGGACAGTGGCAATGACATTTAATCAGAGAAGGGGGAGGTTCAAACTGAGGAGGAGTCATTGATGCAGAGCTGTGTGCAATTGGTGGGTAAAACTTTGGCATTATTCTTCACCATTTGGAATTTCACATTCCTGCTTTTAACCTCTCTGTTTAAAGATACCTATATATATAAAACTCTAAGAACAATTCATTTATCTAGGGCTTTTTTAGCCCAGCTCACCATTTACTATTAATCCACTCTTCCTGATACGAATCTTCTGCTCGTCTACTTCTGGCATAACTCCCTATTTATATTCAGTATTTTTTTAGAAAGAAGGTGAAAAGGTAAAGAAGACATATTCTACTTAATACACACAAGCTGTGACTAGATTCTGACCCATTTTTCTTTTTTTTGTGTCTTCCAAGAGGGAAAATGGGGAATTTTTAATCAATAATTTGATCAAATGCAAAACTGCAAGTTTTATCTTTTATGGCACACTAACACAAAACTGGAATCATACAAAAAACATGACTAACATGATTTTGAGAAAACATTTCTCAAAAAAACCCATTGTAAAGGACAATTAACATTTTGCAGTTGTGTGAAGTAAACTTTTTACAGGACTTAGACCCTTTGTGCCAATATTTACCAAACAAAGCATCACAAACCACACAATGACCCAAATTTACTTGCCATTTACAGCCATGCAAATCCTTCTCAACTATATAGAACTATACTATTTCAAAATAAATCTGGCCTTAAATAAAGATGTGAGATTATCATCCTGCTTGAGAAATGTACATTAGAACCTGAGAGAAAGAATTCTTCTAAGCAACTCTGACATGGTATTTGGACAGCTGTTTAATAACAACATAAAATCCTGCTAGTTGAGTTCTATTATAGTTTCTCCTTGTGCTTCCAGCTGGCCTCTGCCTGGTCTAAGGGGAACAGAGACCAGAGCCAAAGACACACATTTCTCTGTGCAAGAATCAGAGAAAGGAAAGGCTGAGAGCCAAATCAGCCCCTCTACTGCTGGGTGCCTTGGGCTGGAATTCACACCAAGACTGGCCAGAACTGGCCTGGAATTCCATCAAGAAATGCAGACACAGATGTCACATTTCCACACATGTGGTCCGAGGCCACTGCAGTCTTTCCATGGCTCTTGGGTCTGACATCCTGACCAACCTCTTTCTGGGGATGAGATTCTGACCCCTCTGGAAAACCCAGCTTTGCAAACTTACCAGGCCTTCACCAGGGAGAACTGACTCTGATGTCCCCATAGGAAACCTGGGCCCCGAGCCCATGACAGGAAAGTGTTATGATACATAAGAGCTCATTCATGTTTAGATATGCTTAATGTCATATGGGAGGGTGAAACCATCTGAAAAGGAAATGTCAATTCATACAGCTTGTTTGAAAAGCAGCACTGGAAGCATGTTTTATCTGAATATGCCAATCTATTCAAGTCAATAACTCTGGGAATGCATGGGTTTTATCTTCTTTTGTTTCAGGAGAAAGCACAATAGCTAAAACATGTCACTGCAAAAATGAAGTGATTTTGTGTTTAAAATACCAAACATTTTTTTCTTCCTAAAGTATTCTGAAATGCTAGCATTTTGTTCCACTCCCCAGTGTGCCCAGATTTCAGAATTTCTAAAACTTCCCCTGAAAGAAACTCTTGTTTTGCACAGCCACAAAATTTAGATTGCCAGCTCCTAAAGCATTTTATGATCTGTGTCCTGCAACTATAATAGAGAAGAAACAAAGTCTCTAAGAAAGCCTCACTTATTTCTTGTCCCAGTCTGGCAGCCTCTGATAGCTTTCATTCCTAATAATATTGCTACCACACCAGAGAACTGAGTATGAGTGCAACCCTCACTTCTTTTGTGTATATAAACCCTGCAGTACTGAGGAAGCAGAGAGACAAGCAGCAGAGTCTTTGACTCCATCAGACCATACACATGTTTTAATGTCATGTGTTAGCAGTAATGTAAAGCCTCAGAGTTATTTTGCCCTAACCATGAATCAGGGTTTGTGCAGAGTAAGGATGACAAGCAGCTGATTCAGGAGCTCTGTATATGAAACTTTCCTTTTCCCATTGCCCCCCCCATACTGATTTCTTCACAATTGTGCCCAAATGCATTTGCCTGATCTGGAGTGTCTGCACGATGCCCTCATTTTTAATCAGTGTTCTACAGAACCTGCTTTCCTGTCTGGCCATTACCCAGAAATGGCTCTTGGGTAAAATGAGAAAACATGCCAAATAAGCATTTAATATATATCAGGTGGGATTTGATATGCTTCATATGGAAAGCTCCTCCTTGATTTAAATATGTGTCAGATCAAGTGTCTTGAGTATTTTGCATCAGAAGCCAGGGAGCTGGGAATGAGTCCCTGAAGGTCCTGCCCCAGCTTCCCCTCCTGGAATTGCTCTGGATGAATCAACTCATGCTGGGCAATGCACACTTTACTATAACTCTGTGCCTACTCCTCCAGTTCAATGTTTTATATAGAACTTTTTCTGTTCCTTTGGAGGCACATTCAAAGTAAAATTTTGCTGAAGCAATTATTAGATTTGTCATGGGTTAGAAAAAAAATCATGGTAGTTCTCATTTTTTGCTCCTTCGAAGTGTTTTTTTACTATTAATGGATGAATTTCCCAATCTACTCAATTTTTCCCATGAGCCATTTTTTACCTAACTAAACTGCTCCTAATATCTACATTTCAAAGTCCTGCTTTGCATATTTGCCTCCAGGTAGTGTAGATTAATGTTAGCACCAAAAACCTTGATAGAACTGAAGGTACCAGGCATATGCAGGGATTGTTTCAATGTGTGTCATGTTCTGTGGGAAAGACACCAAGAAACTCTCCAAGTTGGGATGCAGCAAAGATTCCTATCTAGATATCAATCCAGCCATTCAGATGTAGGTGCAGGAAAATTCACTACAACTTCACAACTCCCTCCTGAATTTAGTTCATTCTAATACATGAATATGCCATGTCCTGGACAGAAATTATATGGTTAGTCATATTTCATTTTACCCTGTTAGTAACAAGAAAAAAAAACCAACCCAAACTCAATGCAACACCACCTTGGAATACAGAGAAACTAAAACTCAATTTCATTTAATTCCAGACAACAATTCCCATAGTTTTTCTGTGAAGCACCCTTGGTTTGCACAGATCCCTATCACCCTGCAGCATAACTCCCTACTGTTATGCAGTTGGAATTAAATATGGGAAGCCAAATCTAATGCTTTTGTACTTTTAGAACACCTGTTTCCTGCATTTATTGGCACCTGAAGAAATAGACTTATTTCTCACATATACAACAAAGAGAAATAAAAGAAAATGAGAATATGGGCTAGATTTAAAGTGATACCATACACATTTAAATTCCAGCAGTAGATGACTGCTAGCTTCCTCACGCAGTAGAAGGCAGTATTTAGGCCAGGAACCACTGGACAAAATCTACAGTAAATTAAGCAAGACATCAGTTTAGCATACCCAAGAGGCTTCTGCCATCAAAACCCTCTAACTCCATCTAAACCT
The DNA here is from genome assembly GCA_003676055.1 of Chloebia gouldiae. Lineage (NCBI taxonomy): Eukaryota > Metazoa > Chordata > Aves > Passeriformes > Passeridae > Chloebia > Chloebia gouldiae. The sequence continues at coordinate 197,601 of QUSF01000069.1, read as the reverse complement.
TCCATTTTCTGCTTGCACTTAACACCTTGACTAATGCAGGCTAAGGTGACACATTCAGGTGAGACCTTGTGGTTAAAAGGAAGAACATAACTGTGATAGTTTTGCAGTTTGCCCATATGCATGGTGGCACCTTTCTGACTAGTGAATACGGAAATAATAAATATTAATGATACATTTTGAAAGATGGCAATCAGGCCTGGACTGCTTGCAGGATGGCTGTGATGCTTGCTGGGGAAGAGAATGTGGTGTTCAGATGATGGAAAACTTAAATGAAGAAGCTGGATAGAGGTATGAATTAAAACAACTGAGCTATGTAGAAAGAAGGAGGTTTGAAGTTAGTAAGAATAATGGATACCATGTGAACTGACTGGTGCGGTGATTTAATGAAATTAGAATATCTGGGTAGTAGAGGAGGATTTTTACATCATTGTGAGATGATGGGATGGTTAAGCCTGAAGTTCCGGGTAAATATCTGAGCATCACAGGTCCCAATAACCTCTAAAACCTTGGAACACATTCATATATTCATGTCAATACCAGAAGCCAGACAGTAAAGGCTGGAGTCTGGTTCTCTCTGCACAATGAGCAAGAGCTCTTGTGGGAGAGAATCTTGTGCATTTTGGTATATTTATCTTAAGGTATGCATTGAAATGCTGGGCAGACTATTCAGATGACAAAGGGAGAAACCAGGAAACTCCTTAGGAGGCAACCTTATTCAGAAAGCTCATGTGTTCACCTGGCAATCTTTGGACAAAGGGAATTATGAACCATCCAGGAGAAATTACTCAGTCTCACAGCAGCAACTAGCCAAAGAGCAAGAGGAAAAAACAGCTAGAGGATAACAAGATGGACTGAGAATCTTGTGGTTCTCCAAGGTCTGTGTAACTCCATGAAACAGTTTGCTTTGTCAGGGAGCATGGCTAGCCAGGAACTCACATTTAATTGAAAATGAGACCCCCTGCACTCTTATTTTTTTATAGCATCAGCAACATCATCTTCTTAAGCTGATACCTGTGGGAAAATGCAACCCTGATTCTTGGCCTGTGGGTTTTTTTTGCTATTTCACTCCAAAGAGAACTCAGCAGGCAAAACATGACACTTCCCTGGTAATTTTCACACCTCAAGCAGGCAGAGATATTTTTCTAATACTATGTATTTCTCTATTTGCACTTTACTTGCCAAATGTTTCTGAGTTGAAGGCAGCAGATTTGTATTTGTGATAAACCCATTGCAATAAAGAATATTCTGTGATTCTGAAGAACAAGAACATCACTGAAATTGGAAAAAGACAACCCAACCCACCACAGAGACCGGTACTGAGCTATTCGTGAGGGCGAGAGGAATTGAGGGTGAAAAAGGCTAAAAAGCATCAGCAAATTCCAGTTTAAAGTCTACTTTTGGAGCATTTGAAAGAATACTAGAGTAAGACAGTTGATACTGAAATTACAACAGCAAACCTGTTGATACTGAGTAAGAGTAAGACAGTTGATACTGAAATTACAACAGCAAACCTGACTCAAATATGGGCATTAATTGTTGCACCATTCCTTGCTGCCCTTGAAGTGAGCTGCACCAGTACTTGCATTTACATGAGTTACTACCAAATAACCCAATCACACTAAATAAACAAAGCAGTGTTGTTTCGTGAAATAGGAAAGTGAAGCATCTTGGCCTAAAACATGGGACTTAAGTGTAATCTCAGCCCCATAGGTCCACATCCACAGTTCAGCTGACACACTTAATCAATTTTGCAATTTATTAATGGTTTTTATAATTCAAATCACTCTGGTACTCCAGTCACTTTTATTTTAGCAGAGAACATCTCTATTTTTTAGCAGACACTTTACTGGCTCTTTTCTCTCAAGGCTTAAACAAATGCTTCATATTGTTTATCCTATACTTCTCCATTTATTACTTTCAGCAGAAAGTTATTCAAGAGTTTAAAATCAGAATACATTCATTTCTCTTTTCTTTGAGCCACATTCTGCCTTGGAAACAATCTGAAGATCTCTTTTGATTGAAGGTATTCTGCCTTCATCAGACAGAACAAATTTATGTGGAACAGAAGGTGCTGAAGGTGGGTGTATTTAACTACTACAGAAATTGGCAGATAATAATGACATTCATGGAAGATTTGTCAAATTCAAGGTTGTACTTGTTAAAGTTTGTTGCTCCTGTGAACCTTCTAGAATAACAGAATACCTGCTTGTCAGAAAAAATCTTTCTATTTGGATCCCTTGAAATCCAGGGAAAAAAGAATCAAAACATCACTCTTTTGCTTAGAAATTTCTTTCCTACTTGTACCAAAAAATTGCTTTTCCTTTCTAAGACAAGAAATCACAGTGGCTAATAATCAACACCACTGAATTATTTACACCAAATAGTAACTTATTACTATGATGTAATTAGAGGGTAATTTATGTTGTTTCATTACTGCCTCATGAATCTTCTTGACATTGCTAATATGGCAGATAACTAATTTGCTCCATGTCATTAAAGAATTTTAACCTGGGACTGTATTTAGATCAGGATTTCACTTAATGCTTTTATATCAGAGTTCAAAGAAGTAAAAGCAGTAAATACAGAGATAAATTTATTTTAGCCTGGTTATGTTCACTGTATCCTGGGATGTGTTTATATCAGATTTTAAAACTGAAGCAGTGACAAAATAGCCGAAGCAGACGAAAAAGAAATTCTCCATGTCTGTAGTCAGAGCAAGAACAGACAGCTGTCAGTAAGAATCTATCTTGTCATTTATAAAATAATCAAAGATTGGTTTCTACAGTGGAAAGCAAAGGAAAAGAAGGGTTCAGTCCAGGAAAAGCTCTGACTGATATTTGCCTGTGGGGAGGGAGCTGAGAAGGTTGGGTTTTCCTTACACCCTTGGGATTAGCAGTTTCTGGCCTGCCCTTGTGTGTGCTTAGCTTCACATCTCTCCTCATTCCAATGCTGATGAGTTCCATGGTTTCCCTTTGAAAGACAAAGGTTAAGGAAAGCTTTTAGGGACAGAGCACTAGAAAGGAAGTTTCAAGTCCTTAAGACAGCTGAGAGGAGTTTGTACCTATTCCCTAGGGATGGCAGGGTCAGAACCCAGGCTCCCACCCCCAGAGGCAGCCATCCCTACAGCACAGGCAAAAGCTTCCCTTTGGGCTCCTACAACACACTTCTAACCTCCAGCAAAAGAGACTGGGGCAGAAAAATCTCAAATGCTCCCACTGAGGTAGAAATCAGAGATTCCAAAGGCAGTGCCCATTTACCTACAATACCTCATGGTTGTTACAAGGATTAAGATGGATTAAAGAAGCCAACTGAGCTGCAAAACCCATCAGTTAATATTTTCTACTAAATATACTCCAACAGAGGGGCAAAATTCACTTTTAAGAGTGAGTTAGCTGGTTGCTGCTTAAATCTTGACCACGACTAAATTTAATGATTTCTGTTCACTGACTTGTACCTCAGTGCCAGAACTGCTGGAGCAGTGCAACTATTCCTGAGTCAAGAGTTCCTTTAAGGAGCTCTTTGCACTAGCCATCCTTATCTGCTCAATTTATGAGCCCATTTGAAAAGCTCCTGCAAAACCCAGAGCATTCTCAATACTCAATTTGGAATGCTCATAACTCAATCCAATGAAAACCAATTTTCTCCAGGGAACTCAAAAGCCTTTCTTCTTGGTGAGAGCAATTTCCAAGCTGTATTTCAAGTTTCAGCTCCCTTTGGTTTTTGGCTGTAAAAGTCTTTAAAAAGAGTCACTCTCACTATAAATATAAATGTATTTAAATATTACACTTATATTTTACTTTGGTATAGATATTTTTTAGCCTCTCAATTTCATCAGGTACAGGAGCAGCTGAATGCCTTTCACTCAGGAGCTTCCAGGCAAACTAAAGATTACCACAGGTTTCAGGAAGAGACAGGCTGAAACATTTAGGAATTGAAGGTGACACTACAGAAAAAATAAACTTGACTGAAATGGAAATCTTATAGTTGTTTGTCCTGCTTTCCATGGACCTCCAGAGTCCCCAGAAATCCTACACTGAGCTCAAGACTCCTTGTACTTGTCACTCTGCAGGAAAACACGTATTGAGAAATAATTCTTCCTCAGTAACAATCTAAATATTCACTGTTAATGGTGAGAAAAAGAACTGAACTGAAATGAAATCCCAATAAATCATCCAGCTCTCATATAATTCAACAGTTCAGCCACAAATTAAATTCAAGCCTCCAGCCTCATTTTTCTATATTCTAGATTAATGCATTGCTGTTTCTCACTGGTTATATGTTTGCCTAGCAAAATTTCAGTTACTACTGATACCCTACAGGCTTTGTTGCCAGATATCCAATGCTTCCATGTCTTACTCCTTCCATATTTGCCTCCTCTCATTTCCAGTGTGCACTTCAATTGTTTCTATATAGTAGGAACAGATTCAACCCTGGGCAGCCAAAAGATTTAAAAATATCCCTTATTTCATTTCTGGAAAGGCTGAGAGCTCAACTCCATTGCTTCTCCTATTGTAATAAACTAGATGTGACAGAGTTCTCACACAGATGAATCCTGATTTTTTATATATGTCATTAGAGTAGGATGATAAATAATTTTTTTATCTCTGAACATTTCAGAAAGATTGGTTTTTCCACTGTTTATGTGTGCAGAACATTGGAAATCTCAAAGTGTTACAAGCCAAACTCCCATGCACTTTTGGAAGAACTTGAAAATTTTCAGTTTGAATAAAACCACTGCAAACATATCACTGTTTTTATTAGCATTACCTACACATTTCAAAACTACAACTTACTCAAATAATAAAATAAACATCCCATATTATCTTTCATACTGAAGACTGCACATAATTTTTCTGATAAATTCAAATCTTCTGATTGCAAAAACTTTTTCCCTTTGCCTTAGTTTTTGTTTCAACAAATTTCAACAGCATCCAACCCATTGTGCCCTCACAGCACTGAGATTCTGCAATGCTGGTTCTCATCTTGCAGTTACATTTTGATGCAATCTAAATTTCCTTGCTCTGCCAGTTTAATAGATCCTGCATATTATTTCAGTGGATTTTGGATCTAATAAGCACTGCCACATGGAAACGTGAAGTCAGCAACTGAATTATGATTTTACATCTGCAAACCAATGGCAAGCATTCAGGAGTTAGATATAATAAAGGTTGGGACAATATCAGAAGCCACAGCTTGGTTCACTTACTACTAAAATTTCCTACAGGAACTCTGGTCACTTTGACAGCTGATGAAATATTAGCCTAAGCAAAACACATCAGCACTTGTATATGTTTGAGAAGAGTAATTTATCAGAAATACAATAAACGCCAGCTGTAGTTCTATCAGAGGTCATTAGAACTTGGAAGTTAAAATTCAGATTTTTTTTTATCACAAGGAAAATTTACATTGGATTGAATTAATTTTTGGTATGTCCATGAATCATTCAGTTTTAATGGAGTTTTATCAATTTATAGCAGCAAATGATTTATGCCATTGGCATGAGGCCCTTACAGGTTTCAAAACTGCTGAAATTAAGTGTTGGAATATTCACTTTGGTTATTGTATCATTTTGAAACTTTGCAATGTGTCTGGATTTCTTGGATAGAAAACCACACAGTAGCATTTCTTTCAGCCAGAAGCCTAGGCTGGAGACAGACCTTGCTGAAAAACAGGTATCCCAGCTGAAATACCTGGCATTACAGCTGAAATGAGTGTTGCTCAAAGACCTACCTTTAGCACATGAAAACAAACAGAATCAGTGGTCATGTCTGAAATGGTATTGCAGGACTCATTGGATTCATTCCGCCAGTACCACACTTACCTGTTCTTACAGACTGCCATAAAACATTGCTGCACTCACACTGACCTTATTTTACACACATTAACCTCCTAGAAAGAAGTTCTAAAATCTCTCACCAACTTTGGGGTTTTTCAGCTTTGCTTTGATATTTCTCATCATATCTTAAGTTTTCAGTTTTAAAATTCTTCAGAATATATTCAGTAAAATGTTATACCGACACGAAAACACTTTCTATACACTGCAGACAGTCAATTATGTATGACTAAGCTTGAGTGAAACAGAAAAGGAATACTGTAAGCATGATGATTTAATGTTGCTTGCTAAAACTAAGGCTTGCTGGTATTTTCACCTACAAATGTCGCTTCTTTTTCCCAAGAGTGGGATGGAAAGTTTTCCCAAATACTACTGTGCAATACAGTTGATAAATACATATTTTTTTTATAATAACTATTCTATAGACAGCTAAGCTGGAGAATTATCCAGGGTGATGCTTTCAAAGGCAGCTTTCATTCACCTTGATTAAACTATTTTAGGAAAGTTTCTGCTTTCATGCCTAAAAGACTAGGCAGCAAAGTTTTGAGTCTTCATTTTATACAGAGGTAACTCCTTTTTGTTTCCAGCATGTGGAGTTTCTCTGTCTACACACAAGCACCAATGAAAGGGAATGCTCAGGTGATTAAGAACTGCAGGCCTTCTTTCTAATTAAAAAAGCTATGCTATACCTATCACAAGATCATCCCACAAATTTTATCTCAACTGAAACATCACACATGCAAATAAAAATAACCATAAATCCACCTAAACAAGCAGGACTCCATAAAGCAGTGGGAAAACATCTTGACCTTTTCTAGACATCTCTTGAAAATGTTCTCAAGGATTCACAGGCAGGCCTTACCTATCTGATAGTGCCACTGATGATATCCTAACTGTAGGAATGGTGTTTACTGCCATTAATTCCTGTGCATTATCTGAACAGGGTTGTGTCTCTGCAACAAATGCTGCACAGACTGACCTCCCAGATCTTGCTAACTTGGAATCAATTGCAGCACACAGTTAGTGACAACTTACAGTAGGAACACAGGGTTTGCTCCTGCTTGATTTGATGGGTGAATGTGTCTGGTATTTCCTGAGACACCTGACAGTAAGATGAGATTGACGCCATTGGAAATGACAGGCCTTTATATGCTTTGGAGTGTATTTCTCACCAAGAGCACTTCCAGCTCTGAGTACTCTCAGAGAGCACTTGCAGGACGAGCCAGCAGCCAGTAAATTGTAGGTGAGCTCCTACTGACCTAATCAATCCACACTGGTAGGAATAGGCAGGCCATGCTGAAAAAGCCTTCTCTCGGTGCACTCATTGAGGAAAGATTAATGGGACTGACATCTGAGAGAGCAAAGATAAAGTTGAAAGCCAAAAGAAACAGATCAAAACATGCATCTGCAAATCAAAATACAACAAGTATTTTCTTCTATACTGCCTGATTCTCTGTCCAGAACTACAAATTTATGTGAGATATTACCTAAAACTCATAAACACAGGGAAAAAGCAGAACCTCTAAAAAATACTGTGATTTTTTGGGTTCAGAATTAGGACTTCCTGATGGAAGAGACCAGAGAAGAGAAAGAGCAATTAAATTTCTCAGACTGAGTTTTGACACTCAAAACTGCTACTAACTTGTGGGTGACTGACAGTAAAGTGAGTACTGGCAGCATTTCCTTCAAAGAAAAATCACTGCATAGCCTAGTCAAGTAGTATTTTAAGTTATGGCTTGTCCTATTTGGAAAACAGGATTGACAAATGCTATTTTTGTCCTGGATCCATTTTGAAGTGTTTCCACTTTTTAGCAGCAACTTCAGTTTCAATCAGAGTGCTTACTGCTGGAACACACAGGCAAGCCATGGCCTCAGGGGTGTGGCTGCTATAGGCCACCTCCTGTAAGCTAAATCCAAGTATTTTTTATAGATAAATCTAAAACTGATTTTGAGTTCACTAGGATACCTCACTTAGGTGTAGCACACCTAAAGCTGGTGTGCTACAGATGCTTTTAGAACAATATCTGCTCCCACTGAAATCAGCAGCATTACCATTGACATCAGCAAGATCAGGCCTAGAAGTAAAAAATTTCCCTGTGGTGTAAGTACCTGCTTTTCTGTGACTTCTAGGCTCTTACCTTAAATATCACTGAGCTGAAAAGAACAGAGAAGCATTTTAAAAACCTCTTTTCAAATGGATGTCCTTGAATGGATACAGCATTCTTTATCCTTTGCCCTTGTAACATCACTAAACAGAGATGTTCCACAAAAATACTAAATTATAAATCAGTTCTCTTTCGCTAACAGATTAGATGAATTAATTAAAAAGCCCTTAAGCTTTCGAAAGTGCATATATATTTTGCATAATCTCCTTGGATATGTTTTAGCAAATTAATAAATGAAGGTTTATGATTTCCTTTCCCCTGTACTTCCCAACTAATGTGCTTATCTATAGAATTCAGCAGTGTGAAAGGATAATTATCCTTAATAGCTGTATGTGGAAAGCAAGACAGGCAGGGAAGCCAAATGTCTGTGCAAAGACTCTTCTGCAGATGGAACAGAGTTTGGTCTTCCTGAGCTCCAAACCTGCCAGGCATAAACCACTTCCAAACTGGGAATGCCACAGTTCCCCAGAGCTGCACAGCAAGCAGTACCTGGAGGTTACTCACAGTAACCACAGCATGGCCAAAACCCCAAGCACCAAGTGAGTCAACTTGGGTCTCTGCAGGCCTCAAAAATACAGCCTAGGTTTTCAAGGAGTCAGAGCAAATAATTGATCCAGGTTACCCAGATCCCCACTTTGTGCCATGAGCCTCAGAACAACCTTACTTTATGGAGTTTAAAAGTTCACATCTCATTTGATTTTGTGGGTAAGAGCAGTACTTACAGCACTTGGAACTTCTGCTTAGTGCCACTTAGGAATTTACCATTAACCCAGGCTATTAAAAAGCATGATCCAGCAAGGAAGACTTGGATTCCAATATCTTTTTCTTTTCAATATTATTAATCTTTAATAGGTGGCTTTTGAACACTGCAACAATCCATAAAAGAAAATCCTCTATATTTTTAGTGTCTTTAATTTAAACTCTTGTATCTTGAGACCTCTGATCCTGTGCAAAGAGCTTTTAAGAGCAGTTTGTTTGGCTTAATGAAATTTTTGCTGAGGAATAAGCTCAGGAGTTCCTAAGGACCACTTAATGGTCCCTTTTTAACACAAGAAGCAACCAACTAGATTTTTCTGTGCTCTGGCAAGCTTTAAGCACCTATCCTTTCATCATTCTTTTATCTTGAACTCTTTCTAGCTCTCTCCCCATACCGTGCAACAAAAGCCTTTGATGTCCCAGAGCTGTGCCACGTCAGACACCCAGAATTCTCACCACAAGCTAACGAGCTCACTGGGCAAACGGCACCGGCACTGCTGTGCTGTTGTGGCGTGCGGGGTCCGCTCCGTCCGCCTTCCCCCCCCGAGTGGCGGCGGGATTTAGCGGCAGGAGAGGAGGAGAAAAGTCAGCCGTTCCCCTCTTTGCTCTGCAGTCTCAGCTCCTGGTGTAGAGACAGACGGAGGTGACACGGAACTTGGGGGTGAACAGGATGGTTTTATTCTGGAAGCCCCAAGAGCCCACGGAATGGGCGAATACAGATTTTATACCCAAATCTAAGAGGGGGCAGGGAAAAGGCGGAAGACAACCCGGAATGGGGAGGGGCAGGGAAAAATCCGGGAAACAGGGAAGCTGGGTGGGGGAAGGGACTAGGGGAAGGTGGGGGTAACAAGCAAGCACTAAAACTAAAGAGAAAAACCCCGCCTCAGCACTGTGCCATGTAAAAATATACAGAGTATTCCCATTTTTTGTAGCATTGCCCAAAAGACATCATTACAAATTGGGGTAATGTCCACATTCATTTTTATGTGGTTTTGGTTATCTCTGGTAGTTTCTCACATCCCTGTTAAAAACCATTAACACTGTGGACATAGATATGTGCATATATATGTTTTGTGAAAACTTTTACTTTTTAGATGCAGCATATTGTACTTCTTAGTGCGGAATTTTATATCTTTAGCACAAGAAGTCCTGCAGTGCTTTAGAAACCACTTTGAAGATTAAATGTCCCACTCACACAGCTCTGTCAGTAACAGCCTATGATTTATCTGGCAGATAAATCATTTTTCATCCTGCTTGATAGGGAGAAATACATCCAAGATTATAGCTTACATTTATTGCAAGATATTTGTGTAAACTCCTGGATGTAGTGTCAGCACACTTCTGGCAGTCACCAGTACATCTGGCTATGCTTAGTGTGAACTAAGACCTCCACAGCCTCTCTCCTGTCACAGAGCTCTGCTTGTCTCACTCACAAAGGCATCACATGCCCTTACTAAAAGGTCCAATAACCAAACAATTGAGAAATCACAAGATTTGATTTTTATGTTTATGGACAGTTCCTTGGAGCCAGAAAGCATGACAATTGAATAAATTACTATACCTGACAGATCACAGCATTAGCAGAATACAGCAGCAGTTGGCTGATACCAATAAATCCGTTAGGAATTCCTGTCATTCTCCAGGGAATGGCAGCATAAAAGCCTCAGATAGAGATTAACCTCAAATAGAGAAAAGACTGAAAAAGAGCTGACCCAAACAACTGAAGATTCAACAATTATTTGAAAGCTGTGTATTTGCTGATGGATCCAGCACAGATGAATTTGTCCCATGATATCCCATGGCTAACAAAAACATGAGGACCCCAAAAGCAAAGCTGAAAACCATTTTGCTTGCAAATAAACAGCATAAAAAGACACATGCTGGCAAAACCACTCACTGAGGAGAAGACAGCAAGCATGCTGGCAGCATACTCTCACTAAAATAAAAATAAGAGAATAATTCCAAATTATTTTTCAAAAGGAAAAAAGATTTTACCTGAATTTAGTCTTTTGAAAGATTCCAGAAAACTCTGTAAATAAATTCAAATCCTGGATTCTTCTGAGAACACAACATACCCTGGGAGGATCAGGAGGCATATTTGTTTCTGATTTCCCTCCTATGCTGTGCTCCCTTTCTTTCCTGCTTAAGTGACAATGCTCCCAACGTTAATTCCAGTTAGTGGATCCTTAGATGTTACATAAAATACTTTGAATGTATTTGTTGCAGATTTTTAACTTAGCATAGTTTGAAATGTGAAAATAAAAATAAAAACCAATAAAATATGAAAGGCTGACTCTGGTGTGAAAGGGTGAGATAAATAGCAGATATCTCCTCACTGCCAATTTTCTTTACTGCCAGAACATCTGACAGGGCCATCCCTAATTGTGTGCATTCCACATACCTGAACCAGGATGTTCCAGTAGCCAGAACTTCAGTCTCCCTTTGAAAATTCTTGGAGATTGATTTTTAGTCTTCTTTTTCAGGCTTCAGTGAATTATTAGATAAATGGTCTCTAGAACTCTTAAAAATACATCTATGCTAGCTTTATTGATAAGAGTCATTGAAGTAATTTCTCTGTTACACTCTGAAAAGATAATTATGACCATGTGCAGCAGAAAAACATTTTTCAGCTTTCTTAGTCTGGATGTAGACTTTGGAAATCTTTTCATATCCTACAAACTAATGTTATGCCTATTAGTAATTACAAAAGAAATTTAAAGTAGGTTTTAATGGGATAGGGTTCCTTTTATGTCTTCTGTGGTCTTGTACTCCTTCATTGATGTTTATAATACTTTAAAAATTACTCAAAAAATATTTACACCACGTATGAGGTTTAATTTGTAATACCAGATTTTTAAACATATTAGGTGTTTTTAATCTGTGAATCATAACTTTACGTACTTTATCTACTTTTAGACAAAATGACCAGGTTTCTAATAATTCAGTTTCTTTTAAAATTTTTAAATGGTTTTAAAAGCAGGCTTGTATTTTTATTGCCTTAGCCAATTTAGAATGAACAGAATTTTCCAGACCTCAATTTTATTAAACCTACCATTCACCATCATTCCAAATATAAAAACCTATTGCTAACAACTGCACAGGAAAAGAGCTACAGCCTTACATAATTTGTTATATGAGAACAAACAAAAAATGCATTCTTTTCTTAATAGTCAACACAATTTCTAAGGCTGCTGTTGCAGGCCACAGGAAATTAGAGAGATAAAATACAATTTAGCCAATAAATGCAACCTAATATCTGGAGTTTAATTATAAAAATGAAGCAGAATACATTCATGCCAATTTTCTTCCCAATAGAGGTATTTTAAAACACAAGCAGGCAGCTCTTAAGTGACCCACAGACACATAATTGTGTTCCAAAGATGGTTAGTTTTAATTGTGACACCCAAGGGAAATAGAGGAGAATTGCAATTAGACAGAAACCACATGAGTAGCTGTATCTCCTACCCTGACTGAAATGAAGGGCTCAGTACAGGATTTAGTCAGGACAATTCCTAATTGAAGGCAGCTGGACAAGACAACCACACACACAGATTCCTGACTGCCAGCCATGGGCACATCCATTGACTGCACTGAGAGCTGAAACAAAACATCTCTAAGTCACACAATTATTTGAACTGGAAGCGACCTAAAAGCTCACCCAGTTCCATGGGCAGGAAGAAGTCCCCAGAAATAAACCTCTACTACATTTTTTAAAATATATTTTGATTGGACTTTCTAAGTGAGAAGATCTACAGAATTAGCCATTGAAGTAACAAAACATTCAGAGAAGACCGAGAAAGGAAAGCATATGTAATAGTAAAAGTGAAGTGTTGGGTGTTTTTAAAATTACAGTTTAGAACTGAAAATATGCTCAGATAATGGAAAACCTACAGAAGAAAGAGAAGCCTAAAAAGCCTAAAAGGTGCTTATGACTCTGTGCTACATTAATGGCCCTTGCCAACCTAACAGTATTTTTGCCTTTAAAGATCTTGTCAGAACACTTCAGTGCATTTTTATTATGAGTTTTATATTATTCAGATCCTTTCCATTTCATTTGGTAAAATAATTTCCATTACAGACTTTCCAATCAAGGCAGGCAGGGATTTTGAACTGGAGCTGGAAGCACAAGAATCCATAGTAGTAAGATAGTTTACTTAACTGAATTGGCCTTAGACACTGTAGTTCAATACGAACTACATTTTTACAACACAGCTCTGCCTCTGGAAAGATGTGAAAAGTAAAGACAAGATCTATACTCACATAAAGGACCAATGTTCAGCTTATTTATGTTTTGTGAAGGATATGACTTCATCTCTTCCCATCATATATCTTCTAATCATGTTTGTGTAGTATAGGGCAGTACAAGCCCCCGGTGCTACATAAACAATGGATAATGACTGAACGCACGTAATCCGTCTCCAGTAATTCTATTATGATTTCAGGAGTTACCTGGAAACCACCCTGAAAACATCTGTGCAGAAATACAGTGAAAGAAACACATAGAAATTACATTTCCTTTTCTTCTAATTACACCTATCAGAGTCCCATCTCTTTTCCAGAACATAATGAAGTATCATTAGGTGGAGTGGGATGCTGTCTGACAGAACTGCTGAATTTCTTCTGATTTATAGCATAGACTGTCTGCTGCATTTATTGTGAGCCTGCCTGGTTTTGTCTGCCTTCCTTCAGAGCCTGGAGGAGCCCAGGTGCCTGGGCAAGCAAGGACAGCACTTCCAGTTGTGACACTTTTAGGCACTCCTGTGAGCTCTCAGGACTCCCCGGAGCCTTCTCTTCTCCAGGCTGAACCTCCCCAGCTCTCTCAGCCTTTCCTCATAGAAGAGAATCTCCAGCCCTCAGGGCCTCCCTGTCATCTCGCTCCAGCAGGTCCAACGACAAACCTTGCTTGGTCTACAGGGGCATTACTTTGAAATAGCATTTCACAAGGCCAGGTCCAACATCAAATAGCCTGGTTTTATAATTGGATGGTAATTACCTGTTTTTTCAGTTCTCTGGCTAAAAGGCTGACTCAAACAACAGTTAAAATAAGTTCACTGGAGAAGGAATCTGAAGCCAGGGAGCAGCACAGTGGTGTGATGCCCCCTTGTCAGGGAAATCTGGCTGGTCTGAGAACAGCAAGGCTCCAAGCAACACGGCCACATGTTCAAGGAAAAAGCAGTGTGCCAAATCATACTCATGTCATGTACTCATCGACATGGCCAAATACTGGTCAAAAAATCTGTCTTTCTGATCACTTCTAAAATATTCCAGTCAGCCACAAACTGTCAAACACCTCCTCAGGGAAGCGGAGCTCCTGGAGACATGACTGAAACATTCGTGCCTGTGGGTCATTCTGCCACTATAGCCCACCTGTTGCTGTAAGAATCTCTCTCAGCTTGGGAGATTTCAGCACGTTTTCCCAAAGTTGGTAAGCATTCCAACAAATTTCAATGCATCAAGTTACCTGGGGCCAAATGTTTATGTTTCATCAAAGCCCAAATAAAACGTGCAACTGCGAGCACAGCAATAAGCAGTAGTAGGAATGTGAGGCAAATATTTACTTCCACACGTTAATCTGAGTCTAAGTTTATGACAAAGTCCTTCTCCTGGGGGGAACCGATTGGGAATCACACCAGACACAAGGAATTCTCTGTGTGCTCCACAGGCATTGCTCTCCTCACATGAAGGACAACATGGCCATGGGGAGACCTGCTCCTGGGCACCTAAGGAATGGCCCCGAGGTCAAACCACAAAATGCACGTGCATAACCCTCATGAAGGCAAAATATTACTCCAGGGGCCATAGTGGGTCACCAGTACTCTCCCTACCACCCTACCTCCTTGGGTTTGGTTTAGAGCTGCAGCAGGGAGTCCATAGCTCAGCCTGTGACAACATCAGCCATGGAGCAAACAACTGGAGTGCTTTGCTTGTATTCTATACAGCAGACTCAGCTTCATATAAACTCCTCATTAAACCATCATGTAAAATTACAGAAGTAGGGAAAGAGAACTCCATAGTATTTGGAAAATAGACCTGAATACATTTTGAAGCTGCTGTTCCCATTTGCATACTATATTGCTAAGAATAAAGCAGAGGCTCTGAGTTGCATGTTATTCCTCTGTCTCTAACATTGCAATTCAGCCACCCCATAAACCCAAGGACAATTAACTTCCAAACTGTTGATAGTGCTACTCCCACTAAAGTTTACATTTTAAGGCAGCTCAGCATACATCCAGCCAGAGCCCCATATCTACCAAAGACTAAGATTTTAAAGCTCAATGTCAAAGTCCTGGGCCCTAAAAATATAGTACCTGCCTGGTTTATTACATTGGTGGCACATGTGAAATTAGCCTTCTAAGACAAGGATGAGAAAAGGCCCCAGGATTTTTGTGGAGGTCTGAGAGGTAGAGACTGAACGTATTTAGCTTATGCTACTCTCTGTTGCCCTTGAGGAATACAGGACACACTGTCTCAATTATTACTGTTTTTATTACTCCTCCTTTTGGCTTTGGTGATATTGTTAGACTATTCCTCCTTTATAAGGGCAAGTGTGCTTAGCAGAAAATGATGGCCTATAGTTCATTCACCTCCTAAACGCCTGCTTTGGGTTAAATTGCTATTACTTATCGAGCTCAACACACTAAATTTACAGAGTAAATAAACACAGCAGAAAATGGACAGAAGGGCATATAAAACACAAGCAAAACAGTGGAGTTGTGTACTAACATTTGATACACCTACTTTTGTTTCCCTTCTCAGGTCTTTTATTTCTGTGCTGGATCCAGGCCTTGAATTTTGAGAAACACCGGCCTCAAATTTTGATGTACAAAATCAGACAGCTAAAAGATTAGCCAGCTGTGAAATGCCTCAACAGCATCCTCCCAGCTATCTAAAAAGCTCCCCAAAGACTGCTGGGGATAGATTTCCTCCCTTTGGACAGAATATCAAGCAAAGGTAACATATTCAGAGCCATCCCTGTTACTGTGGCCCAGCATTCCTGTGAATAAGGACAGGTGGCTCTTATTACGTAGGTTGTTTTTCCAGGTAGTCAGGAGCTCATTGGGTCTGAATGCAGAACAACAGCAGCCACTCTCATGCAAGTCCAAGATCACGAAAGCACCAGGGCACCTTGTCTCTTTCTGGGGACAGATCTCCCTTGTTTCTACAGAAAATGGAGGTAGCTCTAAATTTTATACAATCACTCTCGCATCTCAAGTGAACGGACGCAACACTTCTACTTTCCTGGCCTATTGTTCCTGCTGTGATCCAGCTCTGCAACCAGACTAATCAGGCTGCTAAGAACTTTTCAGGGAGCACAAGTATTATTAATCCTTCTCTGGCTCCACAGCTAAGAGAGATCAGCAGCTCTCAGCCTGCATAGACCTCAGACACACAGCAAAGCACTGAACCTCCAAAAATGGCTCTGAAAGGGGATGTGGCACAGCACAACTGGACATCTGAGGCTTTTAGCAGCAATCTCTGTATAATGCCAAGCTGTGTAAAATACAGTGTAATTCACAGTGCTCCTTTACTACCAGAAAGAATAATTAATGCAGGCAGTTATTATGGAAGAACACAGCCAACCTCATTTGCATCAGTGGTACTCTGCCAAATCCTTTACTTTTGTGATAAATCATGATTTCCAGGCCATTTTAGAGTCCCTTTGTATGAGCAGTGTGAAGGGCAGAAGAATAAATAAAAAATGAGAAAGCCTGAAATATAAATAAATCTTAAGGTGAGGAGTTGAACATTTTCAGGTACATTAAATTTCATATTGAGTATGAAAATACCAGAACCACCTCTGAAATTTTGTTCTGGTTTGATTACTGTGTAAACCCTGTCTCAGGAAAGGTCTAAAAATAATGGATGCTGCAGCTACTGAAGATTTGTCCATAACATAATGAAAACCATTGCATGAACTTTCAGTTTCTCAGAGCTGTATGATCAAAGTGAGCTAAATCATTAATTTGCTTTTGTAAGGAAATGTGTGAGACATCTGCTGGCAGCACATTCAAAAACCACCAATTTTTTCCCTACTGGCTAAGGCAAGGGCAGAGATTAAAGTCTAGTTCAAAACCCAGTAAGATTAGTAGAGTCAGTCCTGTTAGCTTCAGTGTTTTGGTTTTTTTAACCTGACTGCTGATATATAAAAAAAAGGCTCAGAGGACAGCAAGTATGCTTGTCCTTTTTTTGATTCTTTTTCCCTCTTTTTTGGGGTAGCTATAACCTCCTGCCCTCCTTGCTGTGCAGTGCTGAAATGCAAACTGAAGACTTGCAGTGCTCTCAGAATGAGGCAAAGATAAACAGCTAAAGAACACAAAAACAATTTTCAAAAGGCACAAGCAAGAACTAAGAATATAACTTTGCAATATCTATTCAAAGTATCTTACTTTACAAGGCACAGAAGATGCACATTTGGGCAAGGGATACTGGCAATATTGGCCCTTATGGATCACAAATAGTCAGGCTTCACCCAACAACCTTCAATTCTTGTGGTTTTCAAGTTTGTTTTGCTCTAACCCTCAGAAGCCGTTACAGCAGAAAACAGTTGATTCACTGCTATTGCAGGGGGCCATTCAACTTGAAATAAAAGATTGCCCAATTTCTATCTGCTCTCTACATCCATACTCAAGTGGAGTGATGCTGCTACAGCTAGATGGAAGTACAGATAAATGGAAACAAACCACCCAGTTCTCCCCACACATTTCAGCTTTCTGGCATGCTAATTTGAAATAAATTACTGTTTGCATAATAACAAATTAAAGGTTTAATTCTTTCAAAACCACATCAAATTAAACACCCTATGTACAGTCTACATTCTGTGTGTGAAAAGGATACACTGAGCACATTAACAGGGTAGAGGAGCTTAAGTCTACCAGGAAATAGTCACTGAAATGATGACCAGGTGTTTTACTGGACCTGCCAGGTTAAAAGCTAAAGAGAACAGTTTTCCTGCTGGCAAACAGCAGACAAAGCTGTATGCACCACCTAGAATTACCTGCCAGAAGACTTCACCCTGAAACAGTTTCTCTTAGGGTTTCTAACTCCTTTTCCTCTGTTCTTAGGACACATTTGAAGCATATTTTCTCAGATTTATTAACACTACAGCAAATAAATTTTCTAAGTTTGAAAAGTTAAGGCTGACATAAGTGTTCTTGAAAGATAGAATCCAGGCATCTCTGTCAGGATTAAACCTGCAGAGTTTCTTTCCAGTTTCACTGGAAACCCATCCTTCTTTCTAGAGAAATCCATTTCAGGATCAAAATCTCTTGGCAGCAGAACATGAGATTAAGTACTGACAGATCAAGATATGATAATAGTAATAAATGTGATGGATAAAAAGGAAAAATAAGGCTAATGATTCCCTATAATCTGTGTTTCTCTATTGAGTTGCCACATAGGCTATGTCATTTGAAGGGTTGTTGTCATCGTGCTTTGCTTTTAAACTCAAGAGAAATAAGCAGTTCCTCCTCACCCTTTATATAATTCCCAATAAATATCCAGATTAAGTAAGGTCTGGGTGACACAAAGTGACACATAGAACACAATAAACTTCAGCTCTTTCAAAGACCTCTGTATAGAAATGGCGATTTTTTTTAAAGCTGAGTCAAGGATGCAGTTTTGACAGGGTGCACAAAACACTCATGGAATATGATGCTGTGGAAAAGGCAACTTGTAAAGGGCCTCTGAGGAAAGAAACCAGTTCAGCTCAGAAAACAGCTATATTCCAAGAAGTAATTACAAGACCCTGACTTTTTCGTTGTTCCAATTAACTTTAGAGCTGGAAAATACTGATTTGGTTTTCGTTCAGAAAATTAACTGGCTTCACTGGACTGATAATAGTGATACCACTGCCATTGGCATCTGATTGTTCACTGTCTGCATTTGGTCCTGAGGGAGGTCTGGATTACATGGACCTCTGCTAGTCTTTTAAGCAGTCCACTGAAACCAGTGAATCATTTTCTGAACACAAATACAAAAATCCTCACTTTCGCTACACTGAAAGCTACCACCATTGCCACTCATACACATAGTGTTCACAGATAAACATATTCTCAGGCACTTAAAAATATCACTTTCATAAAGAAAGTGATATAAATGCTGCACTTCCTGGGAAAAAAATAAAATCTAATACAGGCAAGATAATATTTTTTCCACAGCTGCCTAATGTGTACAGCTTAAGGGTAGGACTACACAGAAGAGTTAAAAGCCAGTAGGGGATCAGGATGAACTACTTGAGACAGTTCATTTGAGTCCCAAACAAGCTCTCCTGGAGACAGCTGACAGAACTCTTTAATGTTACATAAAACAGAATATACACTGAGAACCTAAGAACAACTCTTTTGTATGTGACTACAAAGTGTCATTTTTCCTTAATTTCCTGCCCAAATACCTGCCTGTTTGTACAAAATATGACTGTTTGACAAGAGGCTTTCTTAAAATACTTCAGTTGCATTTGAATACAAAACTCTGCTGTGCCTAAATGACAGCAGAGCTGTAAGCACAGGCCTTTCACATTTCAATTAAGAGTACACACCACAACACCAATGGAAATACCAATTGTTGCCAATACAGTCACAAAGTTGTCTCTCAGCTCCACTGCCTCCACCATTGTGCCTTTATTTTCTCACTGCACATCTGTTGGAGCAGATCTTGCAGGGCAGTTACAATAATAAAAGATGTTAAACCCTTTTAAGACAACCTATTTTCACGGGTTTAGTGTATATGAACTGCTTTGGATCATGTTCATCCTGGAGAAGCACATGCTTGTCATCATATCAAGTCTGAAACCATTACAGCGAGGAGCTATTCCAAATTCCTATACTTCAAACTCCTTCATAAAAGAGTACATAAAACAATCAGATTTGCCTTGCCTATTATTTCATGTTGTGCACACCTAATACTTTTTTTCAATCTGCCCCTTTAATTAAAGCAATTACACTATCATGACTGTCAAGAACTTTTCCCACTTCAGCCAGATATAGCAAATGACTGGGCAAGCAACAGTGCTTGAATTCCACAGGCTGACTTCTCCAGGAGCCAGATACGCTTCAAGGACAGCAGAGTCCTCCTGTTGGAGCCCTGCCTGCACACACCCTTTGTGTTTGAGCCTGTGACTATTGTGCCAGCTCTTCTCACGCTGAGCACTTGAAAAGCCCTCCTGGATTTCACACATCACAGTAATACCATCAGGAACAACTTCAAGTGGCTCTGCTGTAGACCAAGAACATTCCTATTACGAAAGAAGTTTGCCAGCAAACTCTGTGGGCTGGTGAATAGATGAGCTGAGCTGGGACTGACAATGAGGTGTCCAGCTCTGCTGGCTGCTCCTCTACCTCAGCATTGCAAGCAGTGACAGGAATGTTCGTGAGGCTTCAACTCTTGGCAAACTCTCTGCTGCCTGCAAACAGGCCTAAAATTGCAACATAAGCAATTCTCACTTGTGCCTTCCTGCAAAGAGTCATCTAAAAGCACTGCATCCAGATGTTCCAATCAGTGTTTTCAATTTACTCCCGCTCATAAACCAAACGTGTCTCGGGGATGACTCGTACATCCCCTATATGCTTTTACATATGACCTACTCTACACACATTTCTATTGCGTGAGAAATGCTTTGCCAAGAAGGTTACTTTCAACATCAGAAATTAAAAAACAGTATCCCAGGCCAATTTTGAAAAACTTCTACCATAAAAACCCCATTTCCTAATTATTTTTTTTATACACAGAGTGCTGAGAAAGCCACAAAAGCAGGTTTCCCAGGACAGCATGCTGATAATTGGTTGCATTTTTGTTTTAGCAAGTTATCATGTTTTTTTCTCCACTGAGAAGTTGGGCCAATTCTGTCTCCTGTTCTGTTGCTTTGGTGCAAAGAAAGCTTCCCAGGTGAACCACCTGCCTTGTCCAGCCCAATGATTAAACAATCTATTTTACACAGGTTTATTCTCTAAGTAAAATCAGTATTTGTAAGTTTTAATTAAGAATGTCAAGAATGCCTTACATGAGGCATTAGTACAAGATGAGAAACAAAAAATATAATATGAATTTGATTTCTCCTAAACTTGACAGCATCCTGACTTCTTTGAGAATGAATCTATTCTCTAATTAAGGCTTGGGGATGCTCTGGGAAGATGGATTTTCCCTGAATCTTTGCTGACTAACCTCATCCCTCAGCTTTGACATGACACAAATTCTTGATGAGCTTTCCTGGCACACTCTGCCTGTGCCAGACACATCTGACTATGCAATTGATGCTGGCTGCAGACTGATGGACTCTTTGGTAGGCACTGAGGTAGCAGGGGAAGATTAAAGGCTCTAGGATGCGCCACTGGAATTTAGAAACAAACTCCCAGTCCAGAAAAACAAAGGGAATGGGACTGCCTCCAGCCCAGCTGGGGAGCACAGAGAAAACAAATTCATTGTGTAAGAAATAATAATTTTCAGAAGCAGATCCTGTGTGTTAGGATCAAAGGGGCTGGTAAATTAAGGCCACTCCATAGCAGTAGAATAAATTAAGTGTCATAATGCAATGATATTTATGAAGCTTCCTGTGGCAGAAAATCTCTCTATAGCCCAAAAACTGAATCCAAATAATTAAGAATTAATATTAGTCATTCTTTTTCATAGCTATTGTCAAGCTGCTGAAGGATTGTGGCACATATATCAATAATCCTATTTCATCTGCATGGCCACAGACCTCTTACTGGGAGAAAGACCAGTCGTGTTTGGGTGCTGGGCAAGTTACAGCTTTCAGTAACACTCACAGTCTTCTCTGATGACAACTCTGAGCTTCCTACACCTGAGACAAAGACAAAGGCAGGTTTATTTACATGGGAAGTTTCACTGATTTTTGCCTAGACCTCAGCTTCTTCAGGCTGAGAAGCCAGAGACAACCCATAATGGCCATCTTTCTTTTAGAAATAGGTGGAACATAGCTCACAACTGACTTCACTTTCAGGAGCAATCTTCCTCAAGTTTCAGAAATAATTTCTACCTCAACACTGCTCAGCACTACAGGGCTGAATCCCTACACCCTGATAAATTGCTGAGATTCCCAAGGATTTCATGCAGTCAAAAAACAAAACAAAATAAAATCAGGGATGCAGTTGCTACAAATACTCTACACTTTTTGGCTTTTCATCTTGAACTGGTATTTTTTCCTCTTTCAAACTCTAACAGTTCAACACCAGGTGAAACCTCATGTGGATCTAATTACCACAAATGGGCAATCAAGCTCATTATCTAAAAGAAGGAAGCAGAGCTGCCAGGTCTCCCTTTTCCCCCCCTTTCCTAAACAGGTTTTCTTCTACCAAAGCATTGCCTGGAAACATTGCCAGCTTTTGAGTGCCTTGTGTATTATTAGGGATATGAACACTGCCTAAAGAGAAGAGAATAAAGCAATAAAATATTTAGCCAACTCATGAGCTTTACATGACTCAACTTCATTGGCACTGTTCCTGAGTTTTCTTCTCTTGAAGGATGAATTCTATTGGCTTTCTCTCACTTAAGTTACTTAATATAAATTGAAGAGGAATAAAATAAGTTAAATTAAAAGGTTATTCTAACAGCCTTTGAACTGAAGGGGTGGAAAAATGAATTCCCATTTTTTCTTTTATGTGCTTGAATCAGAGTTGCTATCAAGGCACATTGATATTGGCAAACTTGCATATTGTGTTTTTATTCCATCAACTCCACACACACATTCTGGACACCCTTATTCAGTATTTTACCTGTATAAGTCCAGAGATATGGCACAAATGTTGAAGTACCAGTAAAGCCTGGTCTCAGAGACCAGAGCAGTAAGGCTGTGCTATATCAAAGCAGTATCTTAAACCAGCAGCTCAGTTTGTTCAGTCTCACCATCCTATCACATGAATTTATGAGATTTGAGAATAAAACACCAGGGCGAAAAATCAAATGCCTCCTACTTCTGACAGGCATGGTCTTGTGGCTGTGCCCCATAAAAGGTTTAAACCAATTACATTTTGGGAAGGAAGCACAACATATCTGGTGTTACCCTAGGAAATTCCAGCAAAACCATAAGGCTGCAAAGTGCCACATACTTGAAGCAATTGAGAAATGGGATGCCATCTTTTCTTCCAACAGATTTCAGTAGCAGCTTGTATTTGATGAGCAGATGTCTATTTTCTCTCACTTTCCATTCTACAATTTCGATTCCTGTTACACAGCTGCCACCTTTAATTCACCTCTTGTACCTGACAGAGCTGCTCAGAGGTCAGTGATACATTGCCTATGGTTCTGCCAACTCATCTAGCAGCAAACCAGGAACTGGCCATGCCTTTTTCCTGTCATGGGAAGCTAAAGGAAAGGGAACTTGAAATGGGCTGCAGTTGGTATTGACTTTCAGAGTCCACCTGAAAGGACACAAGACCCCTTTCTCACCAATTCACTACATGCAGAGTGTGTAAAACCATGCAGATGCAAGAAGAAATAATTATAAACTGATCCTTGATAATTTTAGGCTGGAAATTAAGAAATGTGTAATTATTCAAGACATGAAATTTTGTATTAAATGTTCAAAGTTTCATCAGAGTTCAGAGAACAAAGCAGACAACCAGTTCAGATACAGGTAAAAATATAATAATCTTCTAATAAAAGTATTCTGAGGGTCTTCCACAGAGTTTAACGTTCTTCTTAATCCATTAGCTACTAAATGGAATAGTGCAAAGGGTATTTTATAAAGTTGAGCATTATAGGACTTGATATACCTAATAGAAAATAATTTCGCATTAAGCAATTGTACTTCGGTGAATAATTTAGATGTAAGGACTACATTTCTCAATTAACATTCCCTCTCCATTTCAAAGCACCCCAATTCTCCAGTACCGAAGGAAGGAAGGTAACGATGCTTTGCCTCTGTCCGTGTTTCCCGAGTGCCGCCTTGTGGGTATTCGCTGCAAGTGCAGCCGGATGAGCTTTACGGCCTTACACACTCAAAGGCAGGGCAGAAAGGAAAACCGCCCAATTCCGCCCATTTCTTGTCTTCATGAGGACAAAATGGCACTGTGAATTTTGACGGGGAAGGTGGGAGTCCCTCCGAGTCCTTATATCCGTGACCTCGCCTGTAATGTTCAGCTTTCACCACAAGGACATGAAAGCTCATGCTCACCTCACTGTTTGATCTCCTTACAACATGAAAGCCAGATGATGTACTTGGTCAGAATCAGTACATTTTGCTGCCCGTTTTGACACAAAGTCTTTGCTATGTCTCCTCAGCAAACTAAAGAGCCTGCACACAGAATCTGAGAACTAAAGTTCTCCTTTAGTTTAGCAGGATTGACTCAGAACTTGCCCACAGTGACCCTAACTCTGCCTCTTCTGTGACTTTGAATAGCTGTGATGTCTACACACAAATCATACAGGGTTTTTGCATCTTTTACAAGACTGCCGAAGAATATAAAGATAATTTGTACCCTGTATCACAAAAATATTTACATTGCTAGATCTCAATAAATTTCTTTGAAACAAATATTAAATGAGGAGAACCTGGATTGTCTCTGGTCTCCCATTTCTCCATCAATACACCTGCTCAACTGTAACATGACATGTCTCAGCAAAGGGACAAGCTCCTTGGCAGCTGATTGTCTGCTAGAACCTGACTGCTTTCACCAAATAAGTGACAGTGGCTGCCCATATTTTCTTCTTAACCTCCTCTTCTTTAGCTTTTATATTATTTCAGATTATCAAAAATAACTACCAAATATTCTCAGCTCTGCTTTCTGGAGCTCAACTCAAATCTTCTACAGGAAATTAAATAGTCATGAAAAACACGTAAGAAGTGCAACCAAAGAAGACTCACTTAGAAATAGTAAATTTCTTCCATAGCAACATAATCCTACAAGAGTATTAGGTACTTACTCTGACAAGAATAATTTGCAGACTTTAATCATCTATTTCAGCAGGGTTTGGCTCAATAGCTGTAGAACACTGATATCTTCAGATGGAAGAGCTATTGAAGTACATGAATAATAGGACAAGCTGAATATAAACCATTCAAATAGGAAATAATTATTGAAACAGGTTTTTCCTTCCAAGATTTACTAATTTGGCTCTTTTCTTCTTGAAAGAATTACACATGGCTCCAGAGACAGTTACAAAATGTTAGCATAGACATGAAAAAACCTGCAGCCTTTCCAATATGTGATTTGAGTAATGCTTGAAAGATGTCAAAAAATATAAGGGTTCCTCACAAAATATCCTATTAAGTGTCAATAAAATCTACAGTTCTTTATTGAGACATTTTCCCAAGGATTTACTTATTATGGCAAGCCAACAATTTCTAATCCATTTATAGTCTTGGTACAAGAGAGCAAAACACAGCTTTCTTTTAGTTTCTCTGTTTCTAGCAGCCCTTTTTCATCACATGCACTCTCAATATTTGGATTAATTTGATTCAAAGCAAGTAAACAAGCTAATTCTGAATTTATAATCATGACAAGTACTGAAATGTTGTGGTCCTGTTGATAACTTCACTATACCCAAGGAACAGTTCTACTTTTGGCACTTCTCAGCACACAGATACTCGACATTTCAAGCAGGTGTTGTTAAAGAAAATGGATTTTTTCCTTATAAGGGCTTTTGGTGAATTTTATTCTGGATTTCAAAGATATCATTTCATAGGATAGTAAGTGATGTTCTCAGCTATCTCAGTGACAGGTGATTCAAACAATGTTAACCTACTTGAGAAGTTAACTTACCATGTCAAAGCCTCTTATAAAGTCCTTACAATTTTAAGCATTTTACTATTTCATCTGTTTATCTCCAAGTCAAAGTTTTAGCACAAACTATTTTTATTAAAAAACTCATCAAGCGAGTGCTCATTTCTCTGAACACAACCAACCCAACCCAAACACAGGAACATAAGGACACAGATATTGCAGCTGCCTGGTTAAACAGAACACTGTTAGCAAGGAACTCTGTTAAACACTCTCCCTCTCTGCAATCAGTTCAGCTGAAAGTATATTTTTACTTATCATGAACGAGAGAAAGGAATAAGAAGGCAGGAAAAAAATTTAAAAGCAATAAAAAGCACATACATGTAACCAGTGCTCCTACTGTAAAATGAAGGAGTTGAAATAGGCATGGTAAAGACCAAGAAGGAACTTCAATATAAACATTCCTGATCCTCTATGCAATGCAGCAGCTCCTACTCCTGGGCATTCTGCACAAATGACTCCTTCTTAAACCCCAAGGCTGAAAGAAAGATTGGTGTGTTATTAAATGATACCTGCACTTAGATGAGAATGGCTACTATGAGTGGCAACTTGACCAAAATCAGGCATTTACTGACAAGACAGTACATTTTAGTCATATGTGAAGATGGATTTCAAACACCAGTGCAGGTCATCTAGCATCCACACTCTTGGATAATTGCTATAGCAAGGAAAATTATTATCTATGTGCTCAGACATTTCCATAATTAGAAAACACACTGAAAGTTCCTGTAAACCCACGAATTGTAAAACCCAGGTTTCCACAAAAAGACTCAATTCTTGTGTAAATACAGAGCCTTTGAGCACCTATGGATTTTCTCACAGGGACACTCCTGTGCGTGCTGGCCCAGTGCCGCAGGAACACAGGAGAGCAAGGAATGACCATTTCCGACTTTCGCTCTCTAGAGGTCCTCCACGAGCTGTAAAAGCCTTCACCGCAGGTTCTGCAGGTCCCCTGCTGCTGAGCGGCACCGGGAGCTTTGTATTCTCGAAACACCCAAGACACCGCCTCCGTCTGCACTCACCCAAACAGCTGCTCACACTGCATTTAAATCAGTGGCAGCTCTAAGAATATGGTGGCAGTGACTGTCACAGGCATGTCCCAAACTAGCAGTTGTCACTAATACAGAAGAGTTAATTAAGCTTCAACAGTGAAAGGTGTTTTCTGGCCCTGCCATGCATCTTCATTTTTGGCAATGACAGCACAAAGCAGCCTCTGCTTGTATCAGCCTGAAAGCACAACTCAGAGACAGGGTACCCTTGGAAACCACTGAATGCAGATTGTGATGCTACCTCATATCTACTGTAGGAGGGAAAAAACATTAAAATTGAAGTTTTAATGAATTAATTTCAGCAGGATTACTCAAGTGTACATGTAGAAAAGACAAGGGGTAAAGCGTGCAGTAGGGAAATTTATTCTCCCAATCAAGACTGTAAAGCAGAAAATGGGAAATGCCTCAAAGATATCATCAGTGTACTGATTTGGTTAACTATTTGGTTATCAGCAAATGACAAATCCCTTTTCTGCCACTAAAACACAAGAACTAGAACAGTACCATGGGCATGCTGCAGCAGCCTTCCTTTCAACTTCCTTGGCTTTGTTGTAGACTTCTTTCCCTAAGTAGAAATAAGTAGAAATGAATAATCATTATAAATGCAGCTCCATTAACTTAATGTCTGCTGATTTAAAAAGGTCATATATCTAACACGATAAGGAGAAAAAAATTAAATGTGGGAAAGCAAGGCTTTATGTATATGGACATTCCTGAACACTGTTCATTTAAAGTAGCATTTTCCACTGATTTTCTGGAGTTCTAATTGAAGTTCCAACCTCAAAGTGCTCTTCCTCACTGCAAGACCTGCCTCTCTCACAGCTGCATGGCAGGAGTCCAGTGCAACACTACCTACCCAGGAGTAATGACACAGGATCTCCTCCCTGACATCTGCTTGAGAAACAGAGGTCTTGGAGGAGCAATGAACTCCTCCTTGGTCATCGGGCCCTGCTTGGTGGGTGGTGGGACAGACCTTGCTGGGCCTGTGTTTGCCAACACTGCTGATAATTGCAGGCTTGGCACCAGGGTAAGCCAGCTTGATGGTGCTGTCAATTACCCTTATCCTCCATCTTGCCTTCCCCACCTCCAGTGCATCACTGGCAATTAGCTGGGAGGTACCTGAAGGCAGGGACCTGTTCTCTCCTATACCAGAGCCACACACAGGGGCCATTTGCGGATGTCACTGCAACACAAATGATAACCTTGGCTTCTGATTACTCCACAAAACACAGCCCCTGCTTAAGAGATGTTAATGAAGTGCTGCTTACTGCATGTCAAAGCATGTTAGTACAAGGAGCTTGATTTTATTTTTTAAGCAGATAACTATCAGATTCTCACAGCTTTTTACTTTCAAGAGATACATCAACTATTTCATGGAGGACTGAAAGCGATAAAATATTATTCAAGTAATAGAAACTGTTTCCAAATCTTGCTTCCTTTTCTACTCAATCACTAATCTACCCTCCACTGTTACGCTAGACGATTCGAGTCATAAGAACAATTGCTACAAGACAGTTCAGTATAGTCTAAAATGCCAAATGCCTTAATGATCTTGTCCACCAGGACTCAATTCTGTGTTGCATCTTACTACAGCATTTCTCCAAGAGCCTTAGTCCAGTTTACCTGTGTTAATAGTTCTCCCCTCCCTATTTGTGAATCGCCCTAAAGAACACCACCACAATACAAAAGCAATTCCAGAAACAAAAGCCAGGATTGTTTTCACATCATTTGTTCAAGATTTCCTTTCCTATTTTTTGCCATCTGGTTAACTTCCAGATTGATCAGGAAAATTAGCTGAGCTGTGTTTTTCTGAAGCTGTTGTATTGACAAGAGCATCAATGTATATTCAAATTAGCCTGTAAATATACAAGTGTCTACAAAATAAATACACTAAGTGTTGACTGCAGCATGCAAAAACACATTAATTCAGATTATTGCATTGATAGGTTGAAAGATTAGACCCTATAAATGCTGCAGTGTGTGAAAGCCAAATTTTAAGTAGTCTCCAACAAGTTTTTCTAACTGGTTGGCCCACGTTGCTCTGAGCTGCAGTATTCTGTAACAGCAGACTGGGAGGCACTTATCCTAAATAAATACTGGGAAACCTCTTAACTGTCCAGCATATTCAGTTGCTAAAAGCAAACTCTGACAAAGCATTCCAATCCCTTTTTCACATGTGCTCTCATGAGACCTTCACTTGCACTCAGAGTTAACCTCAAGGACACACCTCTCTTACCTAATCAGTGTACAAAGGATCCAGAACCTCATTCTATACTCCTTTGAAGTTAATTATCCCTACTACTTCTAAGAACAAAACTTGGGTTTACTAGAAGTCCTTTGTTCTCCTCAAGGATTTCGACTTGCTCAATTATTTCTGTATTACAGAATACCTAAAATATTCCAAGAAACAGATGGCAAGATAGAACCAGTTCTCTTCACAAAGAACCATTTTTTTCCATAGCACAGGGGCGTAGAATATTTGTGATGTTGACATTTGTGACTTGGTAAATACCAGAATGTATACTTTGTACCACACAAGCCTACTCAGGAAGAACTCATACATACCTGATTGTTCACAGGGAGCTGTGAAAGGAGCCATCCCATATCAGAACTGGAAACTGAAATCAGGGCAAGGCAGTGAATCCAGATCTTCATCAGTAACCTGAGTAATGGGGTTGTACAAGACCGCTATTAAAAATAATAGCAACATAGGACAATTAGAAGTGATTTTCCATTAATTACAGATAAGGACTTGGATTTTACATAGGTATTTTAATGCCAGAAAACAAAGTGCTCTTAAACATTGCTTATACACATCAAGCATTTAAACAGTTCTGATAAACTGACCAATCAAAACTTGTATTATTTAAATGCCTGTCCAGAAGTTACAGTAAGGAAAACCTCATATTTGCAAGAATATAAATATTCCCTTTAGTCCAGAACTTACCCCATATCTAAAATGGTATCATCATACCTGTTGTCCCAGATAATCTGGGAAATAGCATCTTCGTGTATTAAAGGAACACAAAGATTTCTATCTTTGTTTCTTCACTGTGAAATCAGTAAGGAGAGAAAGCAGTAAAGTTACTAAATCAACATAATTTTTGTTATAACTCTAGAAGTCATGTCTGAGGAGTGCATTTGAGACAACACTCACATGGTCTTGTATGTAAGGCAGAATTGCACTTCAACCAAACCCACAGATGTCTGAGGTTTCTGTTCAAGCCTATTCTTCAATCCTGTGTAAACTGGCATACATTCAACAGGGTTACTAGAGAGTAATATGATAGCCATACATTCCTCTTTCTGGAAATACAGGAAAAGGAAAATACTAGATAAAAACAACTTCCGCATGTTTTCATGATTTTTCATTAACAGTTCAGGATCTAATCTGCCTTGGCCAGTGGTGGGTTCAGGCATGACTATTCTCTGACATATAGTTGCAGGCCAGAACCTTCCCTCCTACATAATAATGCTTTTGGGATGGTTTGTTACTAATTTTTGTAACACTCATGTGGATTGTGTTGCTGCATTGGGTCCTTCTACCCCTCTCCCACGTGCACATAAATCAACCTTTATTCATGGGTGGACACAGAGCTATCCCCATTCCCTCAGGCTGCTCCATGACACATGGTCTTCTGCTCTGACATCTGCAAACACCCAAGATCCTCTGATACCTCGCCCATGACTTGTTGGTCTGCATCACCTGAGCACACCCATGGTGCACGTACACATTTCTGGTACTTCTAGAGCTTTCTTCCAAAAGGAAAAAAACATCCAGGTTGCACATGCATTGGAAGGTCTCTCAGTCAATAACATACAGAACATTGAACACATGGTAATTTTTTTTGGTGAGTTAACAACATTTTTGAGGCATGACATTCCTTTTCTATGACACCATTTAGATAAGGGAATTTGGGAGGGCTTGCAGTTCCCGGATGCTGGATGCACACCCAGAGAGCATCCTGACTTGGTGTTGTAATCTGACCTGATAATTTATTCTGTGCTGGGCAGAACAAACAAATGAACAGCTCTCCAGACATGCAAGATAATGGCAGAAACAATCCTTGGAGGCAAGTGTGTGATCTGGATGAGCTGGGAACTGGAACATGGGGGTTTGCCATAAGTAGCCCTGTGGACAAAGGCTGATACACCCTAACCTCTTTCTAGAGCCACTCAACATTGCAGGATGCAGCCCATAAAAAAAGAAATTAAAAGATTGAGAGCACCAATGCTATTACATGATGATTTTAATTCTTATGTGGATGTTGATCATTGATTATAGCTGGGTTGGATTCAGCCACTCCCTACTTAAATCTAAAACTATTGATTGGCATTTCCAGAAGAGTTTGCAGTAAAACTGACATCCCATGTGGGAGAGACAGCATGGAAAATTACAACCTGGTGTTTTACTGCAACCCACTGTTTGGTCTTGTGTCAGCACACTTGTACTTATTTTCTTAATAAGCATTTTAATATGTGGTTGCTATGCAAGTCGCATGTTTTTTTTCATGAAGTAGCAGAACCAGCTGATGATCTTACTCACTGGTGAGCTGAGTAATACAAGATACTAAAGATCAGAACAAATACTTGATTTTCATATTGTACCTGTTCCCATTGTAATTAGTTTAACAGCAGCTGTCTCAGAACCCAGACCAAACCACTGCTGGTTAAGCCTTGGCCCTTGTTTGAAAATGCAGAGAGTATCAGAATATGAGTGATAGAACAGAAACCACAATTTAGTACAACACTACTGGGTCCTTGGTGTCACTAGACAGGGTCCCTAAACAAATAATGAACACCAAGTGCTTTTTCTTTCTGCCCCTATTTCTTATGGGTTTTTTAGGCACAGGCAACTTCAGTCAAGGGACAGAAGTAATAAACTCGGTAAGAAGGCTCATAAAAGAAAGCAGAGGACAGACACCACCAGCTCCATGTCACCCAGTCAGGGTGACAGCAAAGATTATTTCCAGCAAAGCAGGAACTGTGCAGCTGCAGAAACAAACTGCTCTATCTCACCATAGTGAGGTATGCAAAGGCAGGTGTCCTTTCCACTTGTTGAAGGACTGGATATGCACAGACTGCCAAGATTAAGATTTTCCCAGGGAAATAGACAGGAACATTTATCCCCTCCCCTTTGCCTCTCCCCCCCCCCTCATTTACCCATTTCATCTCCCTTGCTGTGCTTATCACTTGATTTCTTAATTCTCTAATCTTTGTGAAGCAAATGGAATCTAATAAAAATCTTCATTAAATCAGTGGTTCAGAATATTCCATCCTGCTGACAGAAGAACAACTTATCACATTATGCAGAAAACAAAGCAACATACAAGGACTAAGAAAATCAAAACAAATCCTCAGATGACCATGTGGCCTACACACATTTTTTTGAGTTCATTTGCTCCACTCTGGACACTGGCAGGGAGCTGTTTTCCAGGACACCCACTTCTTTTTTTGTATGGTGGAACTAAACAATTAGTACAACCTCCACCACATTTAACGTTTGTTTTAGTAAGCAGAAGAAGCCTTTCACAAATGGTTACTACTGACTAGCATTGAGCTTCCCTTCTACAACTACAGTCAATACTTTCTTTCTTTGTCTCTCTTCCCCCTTTTATATTTCCAAGTTAAAACAAATGCCTTCAGCATACTTGCTGCAATAGGCGGCTGTTTCTGGCAACTATAGCTACTAAAGGGCATTTTGAACTGCACCAGAGAACACTGTCCGAGACTTCTGACTTACGGATCAGTAAGTCTGTCAAGACACCAAAAAGTATATATTAAAGGAAACTATCAGGTACTAAAGAGAAAAAAAACACTCCCTTCATAAAAACAAAACTGCCTGATTATGCAAGTTTTCTTCAATGCAGACATTGTGTATTCTTTGGAAGGTTAGGCAGCAGGGGATGTCCACCTACATTCCTCTAAAAGCCCACTCCCACTGGCTGGGAGGGAATGTGTGTTGCTAGGACATTCTTCAGGCTTCTGAGAGTCAGCATCAACTGCAGCCTACTGCAATGAACTGCAGAAGAATGACAAGCATCTCAGTAGAAGCCTCTGTGTGTGTGTACGCATGCCTGAGTCTGGAAATGCCAATGTGGTCAGCCTGATGGTTTTGGAGATCCTGGCCAGAGTTCCCAAAACTTTCAAGACCCATTTCTTTTCCCTAGGAATAGAATCATACATGGCATGGAAGCAGAAAGAGCAGAGAAAATAATTTCTGTACATCCACAGTCAGCTGGTTACAGTCTCAAATAGGTCATGAGAGCCTAAATTCAAAGACTGGGATTTTCTGCAGAAGTAGAGACCCACAGCACAGCAAGAATAATTTCAACACTTTTCCCCAAAGGTATTTCACTTGGTAATTATGTTATTGAGAGCACTAAGCAACTTCCAGAACTAGAACCACATGTGACTGTTTAGATTCTGTGGCAACCCTGCAAGCTCTGCAGAACCAAACGTGCTGTGGGACCTTGGAGCTGTTTATACCGTGAACACAGCACGGGCAATCCCTGTCGTTTCACATTAAGGGCAAGCGCTGCTTTGTGCTCAAGGAAATGCTTTCTGCAGAAAAAGGACAGGAGTGCAATGTAAACGCCACAGAGTCCCATCATTTACACAACAAGCCTTCTCCAGAACGGGTGGAAATAGATAATACACTAACAGAAAATCAATGATTGCTCCCAAGCACTTCATTTACATCCCAGAGGGATCAGCGTGCTTAGGCTACCCCACAAGCAGCCGGTAACAAATCATGCCACTCCGTTCCGAGCGGGTAGGGTCTCCTTGGCACTACAGCTGCTCAGTGACCCGTGCAGAGGAACACCCCTACAGCAAGAGCGATTCCAGCAGGCTTTTGTCACAAGCCCAGGCACCCTCTCAGCGCAGCAGCCCCGACTACTGCTGCAAATGACAGGATCTGAAACACAGAGGGCATCAAGTGTATCAGCGCCTTTGTGTTCGACTCTCCTGTTTGCAATGATTTTGGCTAGGCACCACAGGGGCTGTGAAACACCAACTTGTCGCAATCACCGATCACAGTTAAAGAGCTGGGAAGAAAAGAACTTGCAACTAATCTCTTTGCTGGATGCAGCACCTTGTCCGTGATCTGAGACAGCTCTGAAGGCTCAGGCTGACAATACATTTAAAGGATATTGAAAGCTGACCTACACTTTTGCTTGGCCTAAGCACATGAATACAATTTAGCTGCAGCCTTGCCCACTCATCTTTAAGTGTTGATCCTTTTCAAATGTTTTCTCACCTCCATGCTGGTTTTGACGCACAAACTTACAACATACAAACTGCTGGAGTTTCATCATCATCAATTCTGGCACCATACTTTACATTTTGCAAAATCTCTGCAAATGAGAGATGCTGCAAGAAGCATTTCATGCTGAGCAATGAAAAAGCTCACAATGAACTACACCCTCCCTATGAATGGCTTATGGCTGGAACAGGGTGTATTCATATTAACCCATGGCTGCTATTTCTCTTAAATTCAAGTAGCTAGCAAATTGTGGGTTTTTGGTGTTTTTTTTTTTAATCAATGCTTCTTAGGGCTTAACTAGTATCCCACAATAATTACAAATTAAGCAAATGATACACAAGGCTTAAGGAACAATACATGCAACTCCTTTTTATACAACATCCTCCTGCATTATAGGGGCTTTTCATCATCTTTTCAGTGTCCACAGTAGCTAAGAAATCACCCCAATTCCTTCTTGCAGAGCTGATGAGTTATCAGTGACAAATGCCATAGCTCCCATCTCCCATGACTGTACCACAGAATACTGAGAACTTGGATCACTGCACAGGAACAGGAAGGGCTACCTTCAAGTTTTATCCCCATTCCAGGTTGGGAATCCATACAGACCTCCATGCTAGGATGTGATTTCATACCCAACATGATAGGCACAAGTCTGTGTGGAGGTGCATCACACAGAATTTCCTTGGCAAATTCTCTCATCACACCATCGAGGGCAGCAACTGCAACTGCACAACAGGGTTTGATGACAATCAGGTCTAAACACTCATGTGCTGCAGCAACAGCAACCACAAGGTTTGACTTCTCCTAGCCAGAGTATCCAGACTACTGGAATATCTGGCACACACAGCAGCGAGAGAGGTGTGGTAAATGCGATACTCTGTGGTAAGTGACATGTCATAGCTCAATATGCTCATGGCTCAATCAGGAGCCGTGTTGACTTAATATCAAATCAATCTGTGGCTTATAAACACCCAGCTACCCCATCCCTAGCTGTGACACACACACACTCCCAAAATCAGGCACATCAGCTTGGGTGCAACATTACAAAAAGAATTGTGATCAGCGCACCTGTAAATGCCAAGCATTGGTTCATTTTCCCCATTCACACACACCCCCTCCAATGTGCATTACAATATTCTCTTAAACAGTCCCAGTCGGGGGGACAATTCCCGCCTTTGGTCACTGCCAGCTGCTGTTCAGACCATGAGAGGCTTGGGCCGTTCTGCATTGCTCATGGTAGGCCAGCAGTGCAGACCCTGTGTTCTCCATCCCCTGTTCTCAAGGGGCAGACTGTGGCAGTGCTCCACTGCTGATACGCAAGGAGCGGTCGCAGATTTGCATAATGCATTCCAGCAAGTTCAACGGGATACAATAGTGTAATAGAATACCACTGAGGGTGGTAATACAGGGACACAAGAGCGCTACATAGCGCTCAGAGGAACCATTCCAATTCTTTTGGTAGCTCAAAAAAAAATAGTTTCTATATGTTTCCAGGTGATGACTGCATAAAGCTAACACTGTCATTGTCAAAGTAAAGATGTGTCCTGCACTACCTTTATCCACCACTCCACTATTGTGACTTACAGATTTCATTCTCATTTCCTTGTGAACATCTTGCAGCATTTCTTGCATTTGCCCAAGTCATTACACCATTTTTTGTCTTGTTTTTAATAAAATTGTCTTTAATTCAGTCAAAGTAACTCAAGACATCATGTGTCCTACACTGTAATTTCTCACGAGATAAGCATAGCCAGAAACTCAGTTTTCTATGCTAAGTGCACACCTAAGTTGTGGATGTGGCTAACTCCCTGATGCTCCTTAATTCTTATCATCTGAGTCTACTGGACATAATTCTTAGTCTAATTTTCAATTCTTCCTGTCCCTACATGTCATTCATGGGTCAGGAGCAAAGATGCAGTATAACCTCCCAAATGCTATATAAAATCTCTTACAAGAACATCACACTACTTTTATATCTTATACATTGGCACAAACAAATCTTATCAGGGAAAAAAACCCTCCATGTAGTATATCAGCAGTAAACTTCAGTCACGGTTAAAAATACAGCACTTCATTCATACTTGGAATTTCTAACATCCCAAGTCAATTATTCCTATGAGTTTTGTCTGGTGAAACCACGGTGGGTTACAATTACTGTGCTTAGATGGGAAGTGTTTGGAGGATCCTCATCATTCCAAGGACATGACTTCCTCTTCAGTGTACCAACTTTGGAACAGAAAGCCCCCAGTAGTTGAAACAGACAAATCTTAAACCTTGTATATTCAGGAACTTGATTTGTTATTGGATTAGTTGGGATTTGGAACACCACAGCACACAGGCCCGTAGGGAACAGCACCAGAGCTGCAGGCAGGGCAGCAGCAACAAGAACAATTGTCAAGTGTCACCCACTATATGCTGTGACACACCCTATAGAGAAGATTTTCCTTAGTTAAACCTTGTGCAATAAAACCCTTTCTCAGAAGCAGTAACAAATCCCTGTGACAGGCTCACTCCATAATTGCCTTCTTGTTTCTCCATTTGGAAGAGAAGGTTTTTGGCACTAGTTTCCTGATGATGATTGTGCCAATTCATCAGTAAAAACAGGAACAACACCAATAGCAGGGAAATACCACAGCCCCTACAAGCTCTTCCAGCTTTTTTTTTTTTTCCCATCAACTCCCTCACTTTCTTGGAATCACTTTCCTCAGTATATAATGAGAGCAGAACAGGTACCTACCTGAGAGCAAACATATTACTGCCACAAACTAGTTCAAGGAGTGTCTTACAAAGCCAAAGATGAATAATAGAGCAGTGAAGTTCATTTTGTTCCCTCGTATGCATAAGGCACAGCAGAGTCTTCATTTACAGGCAGAAACTGATTCCAGGGGATCTCTGTTCCAGAAACAATCAGTGCCACAATCACCTCTGCCTATCAGGGATCCAATTGCAGGAAAGGGTTTCTTAGTGACTGCAGTCCTAGGTGTGGTGAATACAGCACTCAATTCTGGCAGAATGTAGTATCCACACTTTTCGAGTCTCTACTTGGGCACTTTTACATCTTCAGGGCAAAAATCTGTCAAGTTGGACATATATATATTTGTTCATTAAACTATTCCACTACCAAACACCAAATTCGTGCCTTCCAGAAAAGAGGTAGTAAAGCTTGACTGATTCTCAACATTTTATACTTGCACTTCGGCAAAGTAAGGTATTTTTTCTGATCCCTCTTTTCAAATGGCCTTCATATCATAGCCACAATCATATCATTACAATTCTAGAACAGCATGGAAAAAAATCTCAATTCAAGCTGAAGAGAGAAAATACTATGACATGCTCTAAGACAGGATTTTAGAATGCAAAGCAGTTATAACAACAGATGGCACTACCACTTTCTTCTGTAATTAATACTTATGACCTATGTATATTTGTGATAACATTATTTGGGACATAAATATTTAGATTTTTTTATACACATAGTATTTTTCTTTCTACACAAAACACCTGCACCATCTTCAATAAAGGATTACAGAGTTTCTTAAAAGTAGCTTAAGAAAACAATTTTATGAAACAATTATTTTGAAAACTCACTTGTGCTTGAACAGTATAAATCAGCAGAGGAAAAACACAACAGAAGAGTTTTCAACAGCCAAGCACGAGGGAGGCAAAAACACAGTCAAAACATTTAATGTTTGACTGATATGGAACTGAAAAGGAGCTTAAGTTACAGCATTCACCTAAGTGATCAAGCAGCCATCCTGGCACAGGCCCAAAGCAAAGGAAGAACCACCTGACACAGAGCTGGAAGGCTTTGCCTCTCCTCATTAAAGACTCACATTTCCTGTTCTACTGAAAGCAGCACCCAGAAGTGCATTCCTCAGTGCTGATGTTAGAGATAGGAGCTGGCATCACTTTGGTGAACATCCCAAAAATATAAATCTAACTGACACATTAAAGTACGAGGGAAGAATTGCAAGTTGCAGAAGTTATTTTGGGAAATAAACTGCCAAGCACCAGAGAACACTGCCCAGTGACAGGACAGAACAGCAGGGTATGGAGGAGACCCCCTATTTATCACAAGTTTGCAGTGCATGTAACAACACAGATGCCAATAACCAGATATGTCATGCTTGATTTCAGACCAAATTCACCAAAGCCATCAAGAATTCTAAAATACCCTTAAACACACTTCTTTTTTTCATTATTCCTTAAGGACAATAAATGCACACTCCTCATTCCCTAAAACACCAACAACCCTGATTCTTGCCCACTTTATCTGATGTAATTTCACAGATAATTTCTTGCATTTCTCCTGCTTGTGCATTTTTAACAATAGCTGATGTATCATGTTATCAGGTTCTTTTTCTCTAAAACTGTGATTGTGCTAGTGTGAACTTGAAAAGAAGAACTCATCAGAATACAAGCACTTTGATAACTTCCTTCTGAATGATTTTTAAATGCACCTGTATTCCTACAGAACCATAGCAGTAGCATAGCACCTCTGCTCCCCAGAGGCAAGCTGTAGCTCATGAGATAGACTGAAAGCAGCCCACATCCCCAGCACAAGTGCCCTTGGAATCTAACAATGAGACATCATCCTATGAAGTAAGAAATGCTCATTACAAAAAGTCTCAGATCCCCTTGAACTGTAAAGCCAAGTGTCTGTCAAAGTGCCTCTAACTTGTCATTCAACCAACTTAGTATTTCTTTATAAGCAAATCTATCAGCCTTTTAATGTTTATGCTCCCCTGCTGCTTTGGCATCATCCTGGCCAGGTAACATCTGCCCTGAGATGGGAGCAGCTGGTATTTTGCCTACCTACCAAAGCTATTCCTTGTCTCAAGTTCATCCCATTTTGTAATGAAAACTACTTCCTGGGTCAGCTGCTCCCGCTGGGTCCCTGCCAGCTCTGTCCCAGGCATAGAGGACTCTCCATATGCAAGTGTGTCTAAGGTAGGGCTCAACAGACCAAAGGGAGGTGTCCCTAAGCTTCTTCCAATGGCAAGTGAGTGAGAACTGTTCTGTCAGCCATAACACAGGTCAGCCAGCAGGTTTAAGAGCATCCTCTCACCATCACTGTGGTGACCACTTATGCTTCCCCTCTCATTCCAACACTCAGAACAGGTTCTAGAGGCTCATGGGTTCAAACTTATTTTCCTGCTCTGTCAAATCAAATCCATCAGTGATCTTTAAACTCCACAGTCCCTTTAATTTCCAAGCTGAATTGTTTTTGTCATTCCCATGTTGGACTCTTGAAGCCTTTTCCCCAGTACTTGCATTACAAAAACAGCAGAAACCAAAGGTCACATCATACATGTGTCTTTTGCATTTGCCAGGGCAAAAGAGCACTAGGAAGCCTACTCTAGTATACAATTTGATCTTGAACCAAATGTTGATAAACTTGATGAAAAATTAACCCTAGTAAAAGCAAAGGAACCAACCAGAAGAGGTGAACTAATTCACCCCAAAGTTATATCATCAGTTGGAGTTACCCCATTTCTACACCACTGAATGATACTACAGAAATTAGAAAAAGCACAGTTCTAGGGAACTTGCTAGTTCCCTACTAAAAGAACTGTCAAGTTACCATCATCTTGATTCATCTCTTGTCCTATTACTAGGTATCAAAGGCTCCATAACCTGGCAGCACCAAGCCTACTGGCTGCAAGTTCAAACGTGCTTTTTGTCTGCACTCACAGATGGAAAAATACATCAGCTGTGCACCTTCACCTGTGCCAACTATCTTTTGTAAGCAAGCGAGACAAAATGCAAGAAACAACCATGGAAGCTTGGTAGCCTAATTACTAGAGCCAATCTCTTATTGTGCCTCACTGCAGAAAAACAAAAAAAAAATTAAAAATCCAACTAACAGAGTCACAAACCACACTGGTCCC
The DNA here is from genome assembly GCA_003676055.1 of Chloebia gouldiae. Taxonomy (NCBI): domain Eukaryota; kingdom Metazoa; phylum Chordata; class Aves; order Passeriformes; family Passeridae; genus Chloebia; species Chloebia gouldiae. Next base: position 157,910 of record QUSF01000069.1, on the reverse strand, counting down.
TGTGGCAGTAGCTTAGAGTTCTGTAAAACTTACTTATGGGATGCATAGGAATGTGTAGATATGTACCAAAAGAAATGTCTCAAGACAGTGTAATAAAATAAGGGGCGGAACCTCAAGGTAATCTTAAAGCTCTTTAAGAATTAAAAAAAAGATATTTGCATTACCTAATCCTTGAACTCAGATACAGCCTAAAATTAACCTTCACCCATTAAAGTAAATGTAGCTATTGGCTAGGAAATTTAAAATGTGTTACCTTAAGAGAGCAGAACAGCAGCAAGAAATACCAGCACTTCAATTGTTCCATTGGCTCATTTCATTATAGAAACTGGGCTTCAGTCACACACATCACCTTCACAACTTGGTGCCCATTAGCAACACAATACAGTACAAGTATAAAGCAATAATTTAATCTTGGTTCACAATTTTCTCTGCCTCTCATGGATACACAAGAAAGAAGGACTACAGCAATAGGCACTTAAGTAACTCATAACTTATGTTATGAGTTACCTGATGCCTAAATAACAAATAACACTTCTGTCCTCCTTGCATCAACTCCACTGCTTCAAGCCTGATTGACAGACTGAATCCCATTAGGAAAATAGTAGCAAACAAATGCAGACTGTCATAGGGATTTTTTTTAAGCTACCCAGTGCCACAAAGCTGTGCTAGTGCTTACACCAGAGGGAATGTAGCAATTACACTATAATGGGATATATCCCATTCTACTACTTCAAATTGTTTAGGTAAATACTATCAATACACAAGTTTAGTTTAATTACAGTATCCTATGTACTCCACAACTTTTAGTGCTTACAAGGACTGCAAAGAAAGGAACTATAAGGAAAGAACTCCTTTTGGAGATGAGTTGTACCGTTTTTAAAAGCTAACAAGAAAATGCTTGGTGTAGGGGAACAGCACAAGAAGTTCATCCATCTGCAGGGTTAGGTACACACCTCACTCATCTTCAGTGCTGCTTCAGACCTCAGGGGTGCTCCTTTTCCCATTTACAACAAACAGGATACTGCTAAACCCCATTTGAGACAAGCTCAAGTGCTTCTTATAGCATTGTTTTCATACATGAGGCACACAGACAACACAAGCACACAAGAATGTCATTGCTACTTCTCCCTCAACAGTACCCACATAGCAGGAACTGCTATTGTGCTTACTCACCACAGCTTACTGAGAGACAGATGACCATCATACACAAAGGAAGTTCCATCCACTTCTGCTCCACTGTTAGGCACATTCATTGCCTGTCACTCAGGAATTGTCCAAAATACACATTTACTTGTCAAACTTGCACTCTGTGCTCCTAAAGAAGCTTTACATAGCAGTGTTACCTCTCATTGTATTGCAAAACTTGAATCCTAGAACTGCTTTCACCTGCGACAAAGTGCTTCCATGAAATACTTGGTTAGCTTCTGTCTTTTTCTTCCTGTACTTAAGTCCGCATTTGTAAGGTGTGATTTGCAGCAAGTTACAAATGAAAAGGCTTTCAATCAAACTGCTCTGGAGAACAGCTGTAGGTGAAATGAAACGGACTCTCACCAGAAAGGGATTTAAAAGGATCCGTTTCTGAGATGTAAGTTGTCATGCTTTTATTTGCAGTGATGAATGACATCTGAACTGGATTGTGTATTGCTGCAGTTGCCATAGGGAAGGGACCTGCTTACACATAGTTTTAAGTTCTATTTACAACAACACCAAGCAGAGCATACAATACAAACAACAATGCAGCCATGTCAGTAAAAAAAGAAAGGTAAGTTTGAAAGGGAAAAGGAAATAATAAAAGAAAACAATGCTGTATCATTTTATGTTCAATGTGTTTTTTCCCTTCTGTGGAGGGTTTGGATCTTTGTGCTATTTTAATGCTCAGCTACCATTTTCCAAAAGCCCTTGAATGAATGTTGAAGGATAAAGGTGTCATTCTGGAAGATGCAGCTTTTTGCAGCCTGGTAGCCCTGAGATGTTGATTCTGTTGATTCAGTGTCTCTTCAGCTCAGATGAGTGATAGGAAATCCATCTGTCAGCAACTCTGTGACTTCATCTGTACTGCCAAAGCAATGAGGGAGGTCGGCAGCATCTGAATGGAACACATGGACAGCCCATACCCTCGCTACTGAGGGTACAATCAGAACAGGATACACTATTAAGCGAGATAAAAAGCTCTCATACCCAAATTCACAGGCTGAGGTCTGCTTCAACTTGCTAAATTTTGTTTCTGAAGGAAAATTAAAGGCTGACTTCCAGCTGCTTTATTGTTTAGATGACCCAGATTGTGTTCTTAAACACATTTGCTCAGCTGAGCTATGAACTGGTTTCATTGGGGAACAAGAATTATACAGAGCATTAAGACCGATTATGAGACACCTCCTTTCATTTCAGAATTTAGAGAAGTCCCGCAATGTTAAGACAAACTGGTCATGAAGATCAAAGGAGAAGGGAAGGCAATTAACAGATTGTTTCTTTTGAAGAGGGATAAGTGCCAGCTTCCCAGCTTTTGTTGATAAGAACAAGCAACACCCATATTTTAAGGGGCTCTTAGGAAACTACTGCAAATCACAGGGACAGCAGTTTGAGGCTTGTGAAAAATGTCTGCATACTTAAAAATCTGAATTTCTGGGAAATATTTGCCTATTACAGAGAGGCAAAAAACTCAATATTCTAATGAAGAAAGAATGCAAAAACATCAAAGAAGGACAGTGCAGTCTGCAAAGACTGAGTTTAGAAGTCTGATACTAAAGAAAGGACATAGTAGGCATTGACTGCTACTTTTCACTGAAACCCAAATATACTGAATCCTATACCCAGTCCATCTTGCTTGCAGTACAGATAAATAAGTTTGATATTGAAGCTCCCACTTTGAAGATGCAAATGGCAATGAGTCAGACAAGGAGGGCTTACCTGATATTATACATTCTATAAAGCAGCAAAAACTCTCCTTCCATCATTGGAAAAGAGAAGAGTTGCAAAGGCTTGTAACTAAGCACAGGGATTAGAGAGTGATATACCAGGACAAGATGTATGACCAGAAACAGCTGATAAAAAAAAGTCTCATTTGGGACATAAAGCACCAAGTTGTGGCCAAGTATATTGGGCGGTAAAGCACATCAAGACATGACTGGGTACCCCCACAAGGAAGTTGTCTGGGTGCATGAAATGCCAGCTAACCAGGAACAGGACAGCTGTAGCTTGTGCTGTTTCTGCACTCTCTCCTCAGCACCATCAGATGAACGACACCACAGCCAGGAAGAAAACTTGGCTGAGTTTTGGGCTATACTCAAAGGACTAAAAAATTTATTCAGCCAAGCTAAAATATGGCTGATTCTGTAAGACAATATGCAAAGTGAAGCAGAAATGCAACTACCCCTTACTAGCCAAATGTTCTGTCTTCAAATAAATGGACAGAAATTAAGGTCCTAACTATACTTTTGAGTTTTCTCTCCAAGAAGAAACTTGTGAATATACTGGATCAAAAAAGAGCACAAAAATAGGTGAATCCATTATGCAGGAATGGAAAAGGTTATGTGGAATACAAAGATGAAGCTGGCATTTGCTATCTCAGGCACTGAAAAACATCACACATTAGAGAGGATTTTGGATTTCAGTTAAACACGGATCTATGTAACAGAAAAGCAGATAATAGATTTTTTGATACTATGTGAGATAGAGAAGAATACTAACTTCTGAAAAATGAAAAATTAAAAACACAAGGCTGGAGTTAATAGATGTCAGCTCCTAATGTTCAAAGTGACAAACTCACCTGTAACTAAAGTTCAAAAAAAGCAGATCACAAGGTCTGTGAGAGATGAACTGCAAGTGTTTCATCCAGGGCTTCTCAAAAAGGATCCCAAACAATCAAAAAACTGCAAATCACACATTCCAAAAAAAAAAAACAAAATCAAGAAAAGAATTCACTCCAAAAAAAACCCCAAACCAACAAAATCAGTCCAACGTCAGTCATGTTGCTATTTTGTCCCTGAAGCTGCTAATCAGGGGCACAGTCTTTCCTTATTTATTTGTATAGACTTTTAAGGTACCCTGTAGAAAGGCAGCTTTTCATCAGATCACCATGGCAGAGCAGCTCATGCTGTGACAAAAAGCACTGCTACATCCACAAGGATGACAGATCTTACACCACGCTCCCAAGAGCTCATACAACAGACTAACTACTGTGGGACAGATGAGGTTCCAGGGACAGGTGTTTTGTCTTTGATTTGTGAGAATGGACAAGAAAAATGTAGAAAGGATGTTTATTTTGATATCTTTACCCCAGCAATGGCCAGCAGCCTTTGCAGCAAGAGAATTATGTGCAAGGGTAGAAAAGAGCCCAGTCACTGATGTCTGAGACTGATTCTGACTACTCGAGGGGCTTGAAAGATCATAGCCTTCAAGCTGCTGTTCTCTTCATTTCCACTCTTCTCCCAAACTGCCACAGTTCTGTCAAAAACATCTGATGTACATTTTTTATTTAATATAAAAAGTGGCACAGGCTTGTTTTGTGGAGACTATCTATCCTGTCACCAAAAAAATTAAAAATCACATAACTTGTTCCCAGCAGTGCTTCCCTCCTCTGGCACACACAATACCTGTGGAGAGCTTATAAGGACATAAATCAAGGACTGTTCCAACCTGGCACGGAAGACTCACAACACAAGCACATTATCCCATAGCACTGAAAACAAACAGGTGATGTTCCAGGGAGTTTAAACATAAAATACATCAACTGTATCATGTTTAACTCAAATAGCTCCACCAAAACACCTCAACCACATTACTAGTAACCGTGGACAACACTTGCATTGTGTTGCTTTGAGGCATTAATAGTAATATGGCCGAAATGCACCTAAAAGTCCCAGTTTATGGAAAACACATAAGGTCTCCAACTCCTGGCCTACTCTAGAGGAAGTGCATTTGGCATGGGAAATCCAAATAAATATATTTATGGACAACTAGCCAATATGCAGCTGTTAATCCAGCTTCAGTTCAGGTGTTACCTTCTCATCACAAATGAATTCAGAGCAACTTTTGGTTTGGAGGTCCACACTAGAACTGCCCAGATATGAAAGCTACAATACATAATAAAATATTTAGCACCCCACTTATGTTGTAGGGCCTGCACACCTACAGGATCCATATAATTTGCATCTGTTGCTGAAAGTGGTCTTTTCACTTTAGGTATCTGGTTTAAGGATCAGTAGACAATTAACAATTGATGAGCAGCTCAAATAGCTCACTTGATATCTCTGTCTCTGAGCACGCTCCCACACTGTCAGTGTCTCAGTTCACTCTCTCAGCTACACTGAACAATAACTCCAAATCAAAACAGAGGCAGCTGCACTAACAATGTCAATAAGAAAACTGCTTCAGTGCTGCCTTAAAAAATACAATCAAATAAATCAGCATTTATTGGCTACATTTCCATTAACCTTGAAGCCTTAACACATTCTCTTATAAACAAGTTATTAGCAGTAGATGGTGTTCTGCAATGCTTGTGAATTGCTGCTTAACTGCATTTTAATAATTGAGAATGGAAAATTTTGTCACTGTGTACTAGAACCTTGTCAGGATGAAATGCTGGGAAGCCAAAATTTGCTTTAGTTTGGTGTTGTATTTTAGAATGAGAAAGAATTCTGGCCCTTTAGTTTCTTCTAATTGAATTATTTAAACTATCTAATAGGCTTTTTAATTTTTTAAGGGCAACTCACAAGGTAAACAACTTGTTAAAAAAAGGCCAAGTCAGTCGCCACAAATTACATCAGGGACAAATCCAAAGGCAATATGTGCATCTATCAGAGTCACATCTCAGGAAACAGCAGACTGCAGTGTGCCAAGCAGCTTGGAGGCCATGGCATCTCCTGCATACATCTCTTCCCTCCTCCACAGGGGAATCAGTGTGTCTCGCTTATTAAAAGGATGCAGCTTTGCGTAACCTCAGGATCATGTTTCTAGAGGAGAGCTTCAGAACCAGCTCTCCCAATGGACAGTGGTAAAGCACACAAACTGCCCCTGCTGTATAATTTTCATCTCTTCACCCATCATCATTTAATAAAATTAAAATGCAAATAGCATTGATGTCACTGATCAAAAAGAATAAGAAAAAAGAATTGAAAAATACCACCTGCTCTGATAGTTAAAATTCCTCTAAACACATACCCACTTTGCATCTCCCACTTGTTTTCCCTTCTGCAAGCCGCAGAGATTTTCCCTATGAGTCTTCCTATTTGATAAGACAAGAGTCATCCCTTTTAGGAAATAAATTAGAAATAAGAAAGGCTTGGATAAACCAGACTATACTGATCTTCCTTCATGAATAAACAATGAGCTTTTCCAGAACTGTGAGAGAAACACATTCCATAAAATGAATGTGTTTCTTTGTTGCCAGACAAAATCCAGCACAGAATCAAAGCACTTTGTTCTAGGCTACTTGCACTTAGCATGGGTTTTAAATCCTGAACTTCTGGAGAGAGGCATTAACCCTGCCACACAAAGGAGCCTCAACACTCATCACACCTACCTAGGTTTTGAGTCTCAAAAATTACACTGAAATCAATTACGTGGAGGCAATTTGCCTTGCTCAAACTCCTGACATGGGCTGGATTTAACCAAAGTAGGAGCATGCTTCGTTTTCCCTGCTTAGCTTTGGAGTTTTTCAAGAAATCTCTGAGCCTTTTGCCTTTTTTTTATCCCCACCTGAATTAAAGTGGGAAGGTGTTAAAACTAAAGGAACAACCTTTATTCATGGTTTAAGACCCTGGACACAAGCAATGTAAAATCCAATAAAAAAACCAAGTGTTTAGGCTGCTTCTGTCATTAATACATTTTATGAAATTCCCTAATGTCATGAAGTTGCTTATTAATTCTTTTTTCTCCCCTAGAGTATTCAGAAAAAAACTGTAGAAACAAACTTCTCACAAAACTGCAAACAAACAAAATTTGTTCTGTGAAGAGTGAAGATTTCTGTTTCATTCTATAACTGTTGTAGAGGGAAGCACCACCTTCTCTGAGATTAAAAAAAAAACAAAACAAAACCAACAACCTGCTTAACAGAAGGTGCTTTTCACAAAGTAGTGGAACAGGGAGTGCTCTGCTTTTCCTGTATCAGATCCCATGGCTACAAACCAGCTGTGATTCATGGGGAAACACTGACTTCCAATGATGATTTACTCCCAAAGGACACAAAAAGGCCCACCCCAAGGACACCCAGCAGCATATGCAGGAACATACTCCAGGGTTAGTCATTAGTACTGCTTCCATGACCTCATCCTCTACCTCCATGATTGACATGGATTTTGAGGAGTCCTTTTTGGGAAGGCATAGTTGGGGGGTGGCAGGGGGGAGGAATGAAGAAATATCATCCTGTTCTACCAGCACCTCTTGTTACTCAGATGTTCCCATCATCATCTAAGGAGCAGAAACCAAAATCCCAGCCTATACTTAGTGCTTGAATCACAAGCATCACTCAAATTATTAGACTGAGAGAATTGCATCAGGGAATATCAGGATGGACCAGCTTCTTGCAGAATTCATCTCCTATTTAATTCATATTATTTAGAGCTTGACACATTTTTACTCCTAAGTAGTACTGCTGACATGCCATGCTTCATGAAACTCTTCTTCCATAATTACATGGTTGTGATAAATACAACAGGGAAAAAAGACCAACTGATTTTGAATCAGTAATTTGAAATGTATTCATAAGCAGTGGTGTAAAAAATAGATTCTGCAAGTTCCAGGGACTAAGTACATCATTCTATACATAACAGTTCTTCAGTTAATAAGTTATTTTTGGACTATGCTGGTCAAAGTTACAACAGGAATAGAAGGCAGAAAAGTACAATCTACTGAGATACGATTGATTAGAAATCTGTTTGTCAAATCAGAGTAGAATGACAGCAAATGTGCCAGAAAAAGCCACACACCAGAAAGCCTACCTCAGGTACCCCCCCATAAATAACAGCAAATTTAATCCCCAATTTCTATGGGGATGAACATGCAGCTTTCATTTCCCACTTTTATCTGCAGGTTTTCTTTTCCAGGAACATTCAGTACAGAAGTTTCATCTTAGGACCCAAATTTCCTCTTGACTGACCATGTACCCTGAAGAGCAATTCTTGGGTCCTGGCCACTGACCATCTTTAAGTGCACAGTTAAAAACAGCAGTAGCAAATCATCATGAACTCTGGTTACAGCTGAGAACATTTAACTCCCCATTACACATAGGCACATCTATCAGCAACAGGCCTAGACTCTGGCTAGGAATTCTGGGCTGATGCTGAGCACACCAGAGCTGGGGTCAGTACATGCTTATGGTGTAATGGCATTATTGCCAGAAGACACTTGCACAGTTTCAACTGTTGCTATTGCCTCTACACAGAGACGATGAATTAGATTGGATTAAATATGAGTCAGAAGAACAAGCTCACGTAACTTATCAACTCAATAAATATTGCATAATTTTATCTATGGTTGTCTGTTTCTAAATGTGTGATGCTCAGCAGATTATGCTTTTCCTTACAGGAACAGAAGCTGTCTTCATTCCCATCCTACTTTCCTTTTAGAACCTACATACCATGTTCTTCACTATGTATTGTTATCACTAATATTTTGTGTACACAGAGAAGTACTTGTGTATAGGATATTACCAACATAGCCCCTTTGGAATGACAGTAATTTTCCTATCCAAGAGGCAAAAGTAGAAAAAATGACATGCTGTTATTTTTCACTACAATGCTAACTCCTATTTTTCAGCAGCCTCTGAGTTAGGCTGGAACAGATTGGATCTTAAAAATGTAGCTAACACATGTTTGCTGTGGAGCACTAACAGTGCAGCAAGTTCTTTGGGCCTCCTTTACTTGCTTCTTCCACTGCCTGAACAGAATGTACACAATACAGAGCATCACTTGGTATCCGCAGGTCAGACATTGCGTTTAACAGCAAGAAAATCTGAGAAGATGCCACTTTTCCTCAGTTTCACAGCCATATAACCTTCCGTTGGACATCCCCATAAGGACTGAGAGTTATGGAAACAAAATTTGCATGGGAGCACACCGCAGTATTAGCTCTGCAATGACCACATATTTTTATGAAATAAGAACTGTATCTGCTATTACTGCAATGCTAACATCAATAAGATGCAAGCCTATAAAACATGCTGTAGAAAAAAATAAACCAAACAGCTAGTAAAAGGAATTAATTTTTTTAACGTTCACATTGATCAAGTACTTTGTACACTAACAACTTGATCATATTGCCTCAAGCCTTCAAGTCTTCTTAATGTGAAATAAGTATGCTTATTCTTCAAATAACATCTTTTGCTAAAAAATGAAATGAAGACAAATGTCATAGCTTTGCTTCTCGAAAACTGACTGGCTATTTAGTAAAACAAATTAGCTATTGCTCTCATTTGCATTTTCAGATACTCCCAGAAGCCAGATACTGCTTTGCTATCATACAAAAACACAGCTGAGAAGAAATGTTTCTCTTTTAGGGTTTAAATTCTACTTAATAGTGTAATACGGGCTATTGAATTACAGGAAAAACAACTTGCATTTAATTGTTACCTTGCGACATTATCCTTAATACCACATAATTGCAGAAATAATTAGATGCAATTACTGAATTATTATTAAATGCAGTGATTGTTACTGATAGATATAAATTATGCATTAATCATGATCTTGACCTATCCCAAGTAACTCACACTGGACACCATGAAAAAGTTTGTAATTAAAAGAGAGAAAATCCAATTGCAGAAAGGCAGCCCAGAGGCCAGATTCAACAACTTGAGGTCCTTGGAATCACAGAAAGATTTGGGTTGGAAGGGACCTTTAAAGATCATCTCATTCCAACCCCCCTGTCATGTGCAGGGACATCTTCCACTAGATGAGGCTGCCCCAAGCCCTATTTTCACCGTGGCGTTGAACACTTCCAGGGATGAGGCATTGACAGCTTCTCTAGGCAACCTGTCTCATCAGATTAATAAAATAGTTCTTCCTCATATCCCACCTTAAACTATCCTCTAATCAGTTTGAAACCATTTTTCCTCCTCCCCATTCCCACAGCCAGCCTCTCTCTGCCCTGGAAGCACTAATACACACTCCCCAAGGAAGAAGGAGCAATTCCATTTTCTGTGCAAGCAGTTTTTCTGAAAGCAAATAAGTTTCCCAATTGCTATTAATACAGACAATACAGAAAAGATTGTATACACATCAAAGCTCCTCGGAAGAAAAAGCCTAACAACACCAAACGGTGCTGTGAGACCTTGAGGAGTGACCTCAAGGCTGCTGCAATGCTGTAAGCAATTGTGCTACTCAGGCTGTTCAAATTAGGTTCTTCTTGCTGTGACAGCAGTTCCCAGCACATGCCTGAGCGAGCTTTCAGAAGGGATGTATTTGTTGTTTCAGTGTGGACCCTTTGGAAACAACCAGGATTTCCAAATCCAAAATGCATCCTTTTTTTCACTCTCTTGCACATTGTCGCTGGTGCTTGCAACCAGAGTGCAGCTCTAACTTTAATTTCCTAGTAACTTGACCTACACTGGTTTTATAGTAACTCTGCAAGAGGAAGAAAAAATTCTGGACCATAAACTAAGGACCACAGCTCAGAAGTTGCCAGCTCACAATAGAGGGAAAATAAGGCATGTTTTAGTATTTCTATCTGGGATCAGACAGCAATTGCTCACATATCATATTTAATATATTCCACAGAAAGCTCTTCTCTCTATTTCCCTAAACTAACCAGTAATAAATTCAGACCACCACACACAGGGCATACATTCTGTGGTGCAATCACCTAGATCTGTCATGTTCCTCAGGCTACTCTTCCAAACAAGAGCTACCACCTGCCTCCCTGTGAACCAACACAAATACTATTTGTATACGAAACAGTTACTTACATCTATGAATTGAATTCTGGTTGGAGACTGAGGTTCCCCAAAACAAAACATGCTAGACACCTGTTACTGTAGAAAAAGAATATAACACTTCTGTACAATTATTTTGCCATTCAGAAACCTGTTTCGGAGGAGTACAGAGAAATAACTAAGCTGATCAATAAAATTACAAGTCTAGTATCAGATCAGAGACTCAGAGCTCCCACATAGAAAACCAGGAGTTGTATTTTGGCTTTGAAGTGATAGATTCATCTCTGCTAATAACTGTAAAGTGTACAATAAGTTACCCATTAAAATAAGATCTTACATTTCAGGTGTAATAACATCTCTACTCAACCTCTAAGCACTAACATTGTTGGGAACGCAAACATCCCAAACTCAGCAAGAACCAGAAAAAAAAAAAAATCAAACATTAAACTAACAAAGTAGAAACAGTTTCATTTCATTACGAGTCACCTTTAGGGTTACCTTGCCCTTTTTCTTACCCTCACACATCACTTCCCAAAAACACCCCACCCAATTCCCCAAAGCCCAAGGGAAAAATTCACAATTAAATATATGCAGTTCATCAAACAGATAAAATGCCTTTCTACAGCTGCACAGCCCACCTGCCTGAAGCACTGCATCACTAAGACCCATCACTTGGTGCCCTGTGGTTATAACCTTGATTTTCCCTCCTATGATCACAAAATTTGGCTGCAATTAAGCTAAATATATGGCTTCCCTCGTGGAATAAAACTCCCTTTTATGAAGGGGCTGTCTTTGATCTGCCAATAGCAGGGGTGCAACGGCAGAGCCTCCAAACATCTCTAGAGTCTCATGTCCGTTTCTCCCTGCATGTGGAACTCCCTGGGCAGCTCAGAGGCCCTCGGCACACCGCTTGCCCAGGGCTAGCAGCCTGCCGGCAGCTCAATGGGATGCAGGAACTCGCCAGGCTGCCGTTTCCGTGCCCTGGAGTCCCGGTAACACTCGCTGCTCCACAGACAGCAGGGAGTATTACAAGCCCCCTTTGCTCACGCCTAAGGAATGAAGCTGTTTTTTTTTCCTCAGCCTCACCTGCTGCAGTGCTGTACCTTTGGAATCAGCCTTGCCTTGTCTCTGAGAGCAAGTGCAAGATAGCACTCAGGGAAAGCCAAGCTCCATGCCACAATATTCTAACGCTTAACAGATTTAAAAGCAACTTGCAGTCCAAGAAGGGGTCACCAGACCCTATTCACAGGAGATAAACCCAAATTCGATAGTTCCCAATGGACAGGGAAAGGTAGAAGATGATTGTAATCTCTGTTTAATTTCTTAATTCTGCATCTCTCTTTCCCACAAAGCTATGCCTAAAAAGGTATCATTTCCAATAGCTCAGGACTCCCAGTGAGCCATTAGCACCTCCTTGGCCATTGTGGGACATATTCATACTTCCCAACAGCAATTGCAGACAAGGATATTACTTCTATTGCATAAACAGCACTTTCTGTTTGCATGGGGAAAAGATGCAAAGTGGACGTACATTATTCAGAAGAATTCCATGTTTAAGTGGAACTTCTAATAGATGTGACTGACCTGCTCATCAGAGCCATGCTTTTTTAAAAAATCTTTTCAGGATGACATCAAAGAACAACAAGTTAAAAATATTATTGGTAGTTACAGGTCTAACAGCAAAACAGTTCAAGCCAAGAGCACATGAAACTTTTCTGCTTAACAATACTGAAATCTAAGATAATCTGTATTTCATTAATTCACTTAAGAGCAAAGCAGAAGGATAGGAAGGCTCTGTGCCACTAACTTGGGGCAATACTAAAACTCTTAACAATGCATGTGGATCTAACATCACCTTTTTATTGCCAATATCTACATTTCCATCTTTAAAGCAGATATTGAGATGGCACTCTTTCAGATAACTCCCAGAACTAGACCTGAAAAGGAAAGTACAGTTTAAGAATGAAATGCAAGAGGTAAGAGAACATCTCCTAGGGACTTACACTGCTGTATAGTGGGCAACACCCATGAAAGCCCAGTTTATGAACAGTGAAGTTCAGGTCACACCTTGGAAACCACAGTTGGATGTGCTTCCATCCAACAGCTGTAAATCCTGGGCAGGAAAGGCTACCTAGAGAGAGGTCAGCATTAAAACCAATGCTTGTCCTAAAAACACTAATACTTACAGAGACACCTTTAGAAGCTTTGCTGAGCTGAACAGATATGGCTTCTCTTGTTTTTTAGTGGTTTTTTTTTTTTTTTTGAGGGAGGAATGGAGCTTTCCCAAGAGTCAAGATGATCATCAGATGGCAGAAGCTGTGAACATTAAGTGTCTTTAAACAGTCAAATTGTGTGAACAAGTGAGAAAGTTTAGCATCTTTTTATTCTAAGCCATATTTTTAGTAATATTTAAATAATATTTTTTTTAAGCATCCTCACCACATTTAGATATATTCCCAGGTTGGTATTTTTACTTCCAACTTACAGTCCCTCAAGTTTGTCACTCTTTTCAGAGGTATGTGGCTATGTTACAAAACTTTTCCCTGAACATCTGTAATACTTTAATTACAAGGAAACCTGATCATAAAGATCTCACATAAGAAATCAATTTGATGGGGAGAGATAGATGTTTTTTATTTTGTTTTAAACTCACCTGACAAATATTTTGAAATTTAACAGCCACTCTGTTACACAAGTGATTTCACTGACTTTCCTTTAGCAGATCCAGAGCATTTGAGACTACAATACTGAAATCCGTATCTAGAGAGGTAGAGAAAATCTTAATATCAACATTCTTTGATGGTTCTCCATACCACAAAATGAGCAACAACACTTAATGCAATGGCAGAGACACAGAGCTGTGAAAGTCACACGCTTAGGCCTAAAGAATCCAAAATCTTAAACATGATTTAACACCTTTCCCTCTGATGAGTTGCTGCTAAAACAAGCACTTCAAATGTGTCTAGACCAAATGTGCTTGTGGTCTTGTATGTGCTGAACACCAGCAAGCTAAAAGCAGGTAGGCTGCTCCTAAACAACCTGAGAGAAGTCATTGTAATAAGGAAAATAAGATAAAAAATGACTTAGAATATTGGGATCCCAGTTTTGCTGTCATAAATTCTCTTCATAAACATGATTTCCCCATAGCATAGCTAACAAGTCACCACTACCAAAGCAGCAAGTGGTTTAAGTTGCTTGACTCTCATGGCCATCATTCGTTTCAGTTTACACTGGAATCCTCTTGGCAAGCTCAGAAATAAGGAGAAACTAAGAACTTCAAGTACTTAATCTCTGTTTTAATTGCTCATCCTCCCATTAATTGTGCCTTTCTAACCAAACATCTTTTGAGGAAGCTACTAAATATCTCATTGATATTTAGATTCACTTGGAAATCTTTAGGGCTACTACTTCACAGCTGTTACACAGAAAAACTTTATTATAGCAGCTGAATGACTTCCCACTAATAATTTCCTAAGGTCAAAAAAACAGAAAAGAAACCCCCTTTTTTCCCCATGATATCTGGATGACATAGTGCTATACAGTCTCTCCTCTGCATAAGAGATTAAATTACCATCAGTTTGGGATCTGTGGGAGTATGCAGCACTCCCTGTAAACAATGTGCAAATAAAGTTACTGGACTTGCCAAATTTTTAACATGTAACAGAGAAATCTACTACATTAGATGCAACATGAGAAGGAAAGTAAGCCAGGCACCTAAGGCAGCACTACCACATTACTCTTCAGACAAAAAAACCCCAAAACTGTAGTCTTCATTATCTACAAATAGCCTGACTAAATAGCCCATCCTGGGAGGTTTCTGGTCACAACCACAATAATATCTATGATTTCCTATTATTTTGCATAATTAATATGTATTATTTCCTATGTTCACAAGCATACTTAAGGTTGCAGTCTTTACAACCTGTCCCCTACCAGGCACAAACACCACAGACTGCTCTGTAGAGCCATAGCTAAGGTAAATTGAAGGTTTCTCAGAGTCCTGCTTAGGAAAAGTAATGCTGAGAAAATGGCAAGTGGGCTTTTAATGGCTTGTACAACTGGTTAACAAGTGACCTTAAGACATTGGTTGTTTGGAAAACAACATGCCAGCACACAGAAGGCTTCCCAATACCAAAGATTATCATTGTCTGACTTCGCTTTAACATTTTCAACCACATTCCTCACCCAGATTTTAAATTTTTTAAAAAATTATCCTTAACATTACAGTTCAACAGAGAAAGTCCAAGACATGATATTTTAATATCAAGCTGCTTTCCAATAAAATACTTGTGAAAACCCCCTGGATTCTTAGTTTTAGCCACCTTATATTTTAAACAAATAAAGGTAATTTAGCACTAAAAATATGAAGTTACTACATGTCTAGAATAATCTCCTAATGTTCAAAGCACACCTCCAAAAGGTTTACATAACCTTTGATTTCTGGGGATCTCTTCCTCTCACACACAGAGAAGAATAACTACGCATTACACAGAGGATGATACAATCTCTACTTCTGGCATTTGTCTCCTCAGTAACTCTTCTGAATGGCACTCCTTCCCAATCCTAGTGAGGAGAACACCTGAAATTAGTCATTATCTTTTATGCCTCAAAAATGGCTGAAAAACATTTAGGGAAGAAATAGGTGAGTTTTTGTTGATTTCCAAGGCAGCAAATTGAGACAGTAAAAGATCAAGTCATTTGAATGAATCACAAAAATTTGGCAAAGGAAGAAATTAGAACTTGATTTCCTGAGTTATGACCTGGAGCCTTTTGAACTTAAGCTACAAGCTTGATGATTTTACCATTTGTATACCAAAGGCAATATCCACAAAAGCACATGGAGTCAGCAACTTGAATTATGCCTGATAAGGCAGTTTCTACCAGAAGTATATTAATGCTTTCCTAAGCTCTGATTGTACTGGCAGCAGCATGTCAGGCTTCTGCTCTAAGCCCTCACAAGGCTTTGGCACGCAAACAAATGGCTTCCAGAGTGTATCTGTGAATCCAGTGGTCCAGACACAGGCACACACTCATGACCCTTGCCCTGATGCTGCTTGAGGTGGGACACAAATCCAGCAGAGATGCCTATCGGCACACTGACATGCCCACACCCATCTGGGGCAGAAGCCAGCCCAGCCACTGTGGTCACACTGGCACTCAGTGCCAAGGCAATTGCCAGGCTATGACACAATCCAGCCCTTTTGCCTAAGAGGAGGCACGTCAAGCAGGAAGATGAAGAGAGCTGTGTTTAGCACACTTCTGTTCCCACACCATAAATAAAGGAAACTGAAATATTTGTCCAGAACTTCCTTGTGATTCACAGTGAGTTTCCCTGGCAGACTAGGTGGCAGTTGCTGAAAAGGTAGAGCAGTGTCTGTGGTACCCAGTGCCTGACGTCCTGGAACATGGATTGTACAGGCAATCTGAACACTCAGCATGGCTCACAGGAGCTTGTTACTGTAGTATTCCTTACAGTGTCACATATCAACCCTTGCCTTCCCCTGCAGAGTCTGAAAGATATTTAAAACTATGCATTATGGCAGGAAGTTTGCCAAACCAGAGTTAAGGCCACATTTAATCCTCACTGAAGTCCTTGCAGGATCTCAAAAACGTTACCATCAATTTTAGGCTTCTGTGTTTAAATTCTCATCCTAATTTCACTCATTACAAGGTTTCAGAATGAAGGGGGAAAAAGATTGAACACTTGCATCCAGATTATCTTTTTAAACATATACATCTACTGATTCTGACACATATATTTATCATTTGTAACTGACAGGGAAATTATAAACAAGTTAAAATAGAAGCAATAGCAACATGGGTTGAGCTGGAATAAGATGAATAAACAGATCCAGTAAAAAGGAAGCGGCACAGAGATATCTTATAATAAAGGGAAATCTTTATTATCACAGCGTATAATAAAAAGAGAAATTGCATAGGAATGGAGAAACCCCATGGATAATGCTTCACATATTTCACAGCATTCGTCTTAAGGAGAACAAGAACAGATGAAGATATTTTTCTAATTTACACCAATATATTAACAACTCTGACTGGAAAGATTCTGAGAAAGAAGAAGGAAAACCACAAAACTTGCAAAGTTTTTCCTTGTAAAGAAAAGCTTGGGTTTTCTTTAGTCCGTCTAAAAACATGTGACAGCATCACATAGTAAAGACAATGACCAAGGACCTACAGCTTACCTGGGCAACTACATGCTGGAAACTCTTACACTGTTAAATTAATTTTAAAGTTCTGTTCCTGAAATTACTGTATGGAGCAAGGGGCATTCCCCAAAAACCAAACCAGCTTATCCTGCCCCAAATCTTTGGTTGAACCTAATAAAATTTATTGATTGCCATGGACTTGGAAGGCAGTGCCTCAGACAGCTAATGGAATCTTTGCAGAGAGATGTGCAGATACATGTCCCAAAAGCTGTGCCAATCAAAGATTTTCACAATACACTGAGACAGTAATTCCATAGCTGTGGTGATCTAAGAGAGGTCAGGCTCATAGGGACAGGTAGTCTTGTTAGGCAAACCCCTGGCACAAATCAGAGACTCAGTGAAAGGTCACCTTTGTGAACTCAAGCAGCCTGAAAAAACACCAGAATAAGATGACTGAGCATGCAAAAATTTCTTGCCCAACATGAAACTTAATAATGGGGCCACATGTGAGCTCTGCCCTGTATGTAAAAAGGAGTATTCACATCACATCAGCACTACAATAAAACTACAGACTCCTATATGTGGATGTCCTTTGCATACAATGACACACATCCAAGACAGCATCTATCTGATGAGGCTTTTGTGTGCAAAACCTGAAACTGCTTCAGGAGCCCACAGCTCAGAAGTGATACTTTACTTACCAATTAACTTCTCATGGCACAAATGCTGCTTTCTTGCTGCTCACATATGTCTTCAGTGCATTACATGGCAGATAGCTCCAAGCTATTTCTGGAAATTAACCCATTTTTGAAGAGAAATGTATACATATATTGCACAACTGTGCTTTGAAATAGCAATATATGCACTTTTTATGTCAGTCTGAACAAAACCACCACTAAAACCACATTTGGGAAACCCTTTGCCAATAAACCCACCATTTTAAAAGCTATCAGCTCACACAGTCAGATCAGTGGACAGTCAACACTTCTGTTCGCCCAGCTGCATTATAGCGGAACAGAAATTAGGGGCATGTGTCACATCTCCCCTTCCAAAAGGAAGTCAGCAGCATTATAGAAAGTAAAGAAAATAATTTAACAGCCATTACACAGAACACTCCAAGACAGGGCAAGAAAAAACTCAAAACACTAATACAAGTATGATTGGGAAATACACTTGTTCATCAACTACAATCCCATGGCACAGGTGCCAGCAGGATACTGCAAATTCTACCACACAGATTAAATTCAACTCAGACTAAACATGAAATAAAAAAAAATTAATTGATTGACTTGCAAAGAGACACAACCAAAGACAGCACCAGCAATTACTTCACCTTACTGTCATAAAAGGACTTAAAGAAATCGTTTTTATTTAGCCTTTAACTTGGTCAGAATCAGCAAGTATATCAAGTGTTTGCTAGAACAAATAATTGCACCTTACAAAGGAAGCTATTTTTTCTGGCATCTTGGGTGGTTGCATTTTCGTTTGTTTTGGGTTTTTTTTTGTTTAATTGGTGGTGGATTTTTGTAGTGTGTTTTTTTTTTGTTTGGTTAATTGTTTTTCTTTTTTTTGGTGGTGTTTGGGTTTGTTGGTTTGTAGGTTGTCTGGTTTTTTTTTATTTCTGTTTTTAATATTTGGGTTTGTTTTTTTTTTTTCTTTGTTTGGAGTTTTTTTGTGTGTGTGGTATACCAAGAACAGAATACCAGCACCATACCATCAGAGATCCTTGGTTTTCAGGACTTACCTGCTCCGCTCCAGGCCCCTGGTCTCAAGCTTGACCAGGTAAATATAACCTGTCTACAACAGGAAGTTCCAGGCATGAACTGTAGCTTCCTATCTCATACAATTGGTATCTAAATCAGTTCATTTTCTCACACATAATTTGATATTGTATCACTACATGACCCTTTCCTTAATGCAAATTGAATACCATCATACCTCCTAACTTTCAGCATCCATTTCTTTCTAGCCACATCAATATTTACAAACGCTTCATCTACCAGGATGTTGCAATTTTGGAATGGGAGCTGGTAACTTGTATTTTGGCAAGGTTCACATGCTTAAATTTCACTTACCTCAGCAATGTTCTAGGCATGAAGTATTTCCACAATTTGCCCCCTGTCCTCCCTGTTTCAGTCGGTAGATTTTTCTCCTTCTGTTTCCTTTGGGCATATACTGTCACAACATGGAATAAAATGGGATGCAAATATGTTACTAATGCCATGCTTTTAGTGGTGGCACTGCTGTGCACTGCAGACAAAAAAAATATATGTGTTTCACCTTCATTTTCAGTCTATAGTCATTCCCTCTATAGTCAAAACAGTTGTTCCCTCTTGCTCATTAAGCGTATCTTTGAAGCTAAGCTGTTTGTTTGAAAACCATCTCAGCTCTGTTGCAACCAAGAACTTCATAGGGAAGCATAACACTGATGAGCAGCATTTTTTCTTTCATTTCTGATGGCTGATTTTACCACAAACCTCATATCAGTTGCTTGAAAAACTGAATGAAGTTAGGCTGAAAATATCTCTAGAATCAAAAAAATTAAAGGCATTATTTTCATCTGGGTAGTTATGTGTCATTTTCATGGACCAAAAACCACAGGATTTCAATTATCTTTCTACTTAAAGATGTTCAAACTCAGATTTTGCTGTCCAAATGCTCAAACAAGCAGGTTATATCACCCCACAGGACAAGTCTCTTATGATGGATCTGTCAAGATGCCACCCTTACATATTTGCATATTTACTGGGCATCAGTAAATACTTTTTCCTTGATATTTAAAAGTAAATTCAAAGATGCCTCTGCTGCTCTGTAATATTGGGACACTAAAAAGGGCAGGTAGTGTTAACCTGGAAGGGAGAGAAATTTTCCAAGAGAGATTTTCCCATTATTAGTCATACAAAGTGTTTGATCCAGGCAAGGCAGCAAGGTGTGACACCATCTGCCCATCACTGTGATTGTCAATGCTAATGAAATTTAGTTGTTCATGAATGTTGCTTCTGTTTTCTAGAATGAAATATTAGTCATTTTACAGTGCTGCATGTATTTGTATTTTGTTCAGTGACCAGAACAAATAAGTTATTGGCACAATGATGTCCATCCTGTTAAACCCAGGCTATCATATGGACACAACACAGCAACTACTGCCAGCCCTGTCACCAACATGAGCATGTCACTTCACAAATTCTTTGATGACTTGTCCTGACTTCTCAATTGATTCTTCACATATCAGCACTGTTGTAGTCAGCTGCTTTTGATTCACTGACTTCACATTCATATTCTCCATGATTTATCATTGCTTCAGTTCCTTAATCTCTGGCTCCCAGTCACTTCCTTCCCTGTATCCTATGGTGTTTGCTTGCTCTGCAATAGGTGGCAGAAGCTCTCTCTGTCTCTCTGACGCTTCCTTGTTTCACATCCTGCTGAAGGGTGCATTCATTGTTCCTTGAATGCCACCCTTCTTGCTGCAGAGAGGGCAATATCCTTACATCTTACTACTTGGCTGTATCCAAAATATGCATAAAGCCCTTGGGAAAAAAACCCTGAACAGTTGGCAGAAGAGCAGCTCTCCTCCACCTACCCCTCCTACAGACTCATCTCTGCCTCTAGATCAAACCACAGTGCAGTACCACCTCTTGCTCTAATAAAGCAATCCTCATTTATACTTACCATTGATCGCTTTTTGGAGATCAACCCATTTGACTTAAGCTCCTGTCAAAAATTTTTTTTAAAAGGCACCATAGAGGTGGGGGGGATGCAGCCAAATTTTCTAAATGTGAGTTAGGCTGGAAGGGAATCTGGAGAAATTCCCTTGAGCCTTATTTTTAGCAAAGACAAAACAAGAGACAGATTTACTCCAGAAAGAAGCAACAAAACCTATTCCTTAATGAGCTTGTACCACTAGATGGTGCTTTCAAGAGAACTAAATAAGTCAAAGCAGCAGGCAAGGTCAACACACCAGAATGGAGAGAAAAAAGCGCAACAAATCAAACTAAAAACATAGCTTTATTTTATTAAACTTGCATTCTAGGCTATGCTGTGGTTCTCTGGCAGAGAAAAGGAGCCTTAACACACCCTGTCATCACAACAGGGACATGACGACCAATGACGTGGTAATAAATATTCTGAGCTCTCCACTGCTTCCAGCAAAGGATACCAGGGCATGGAGAGAAGAAAATAGACTCGAGCACCCTCTGGGCAAGCAGATGTCATTTTCAGAAAAAAGATGAATTACACTCAAAGTGACCTGAAACCATCTCACTTACCACCTGTCATAGTCCCTCCAAGCATAAGACTGGATCACTGGGCTCAGTGGTCTGGGAAAAAAAAGGAAAAAAGTTGGTATTTGTCCTTATGAACAGGCATGAATTGAGAACTCTCCTGGTTATTTCCACCATTCAGAAGCTAGTTAAACAAACCATAAGAAGAGCTTGGCAACTGCCTTGTTAATCATGTTTTAAAAAACATGTAACATTGCTGTACAGATACACAACTCAGCCAGCTGGAAGCTTCAAGATGTTTTGATTTGCCTCATGCTCTAGTCAGGTAATGAATAGAACATGGCACAGAACAAATATATACATTTTAATTTCAGTCTTTGCACTGTTTTATTGTTTGTTTAAGCCAGCCCAACTAAGACTCCTTGCACTATACGCCCCTGGTTGCATTCCACTGGAAACAAAGGCATATTTGAGGGAAGTACCTCTCACAAAGAGGTATTGATGAACCAGAAATCAGAGTCTGGACAAATGACCATTTTTCTATAAACACAGCTCTATTGTTTCAGCTGTTCTTCTACAAGGGAATAAATATTTCATTATTCAAAGCAGCGGCTGAAAAAGCAGAACAACTCCTCCCCCTTCAACCAATAATCTTGCCCTCTCCACTCTAGAAAAACCAAACTCCATGGTATCCATGATGCCTCTCTTGCAATATCTGTATTAATTTTTCCACTCTTAACTTGCCCACAAACACATTACTGTGATATTAAAAAGACAAAGCCTGAGGCAATTAAGATGTAATGTCTGCAATCCCCTGCCCACCACACAGTAATTCCAACTTGCTCTTTGCATTTGCACCCCCTGTACTTAACTCCTGGTTTTGATACTACCAATGCCTTCATTTTCATTAATACTATCTTTTTTTTTTAGCTTTACTCCATCTGTCAAGCTGCCTCCTCTGCAATGAGCTCCTTCCCAAGTGTGTTCTCAGCTATTTCACAAATACAAAATCAAAGAGAGGAACCAATTCTGTCTTCCCTCCAGCCCTAGCAGATCTAATCAAAACAAAGAACACTTTCTTTCTGGGAATCACCGTTTGTGATCCACACAAACCCCACAGCACCAGCGTTGCAAATCAAGCCAAGATTTCACTAAGTGTGGAGGGATAGCTTCATACTCTCACTCAAAATCCACACTCCGGCAAGATCGTAGGATAGCAGGCGACTGGATTCTCTGGTGTCTATCTCAAGAGAGAGCTGAGGGGAGAACTCATTACTGTCTTCAGCTGAACAGTGGGATTGGGTAAAGGAACATCAAAGCTTTTTGGGAAATGCTCAGTGACAGCATCAAAGGCAGTGGACAAACAAAAGCTGCCTAGATACTTGAAAAAACCAACATTGTTGTCAAACACTGAGAAAGGTTGTCGAGATAGTATCAGGGTTCCACAGCCTCAAGTGTTCCATACTGAAGTAGCCAGGCCCTCAGCACCAAAAACTAATATGATCAATTCCTCGCTGGAGTGGGATTAGACCTTCGGACAGATCTTCTAACCTGGATTATTTTAGGATTCCCATGCTCATGGATGCCTGTATCTGGAGTAACTGTAGCCAGTAACCATCTCCAAAGCTGTGCCAAAACTTCAACAAGGGCAACATGAAGCAGCAGACTTCTACAGAAGGAAGATGGATTAAGGCTCCCAAATACTCAAATTTACACATGACAGCTCCATAATGGATTTTAGTACATTGCTCCATTCACAGCACACAAAATCAAAAACCTAAATCTCAGTTAATAATCACATATACAAAAATGTATAACCCCCCCCCAACAACAACAATAAAAGGAAAAAATCACATTAACTGCAAACTGAACAAGCTTTACCATGCCTTATCAATAAAAGAACCAATCTTCAAAACTGCTGGTAAAACAACAGCATAAGAGGAGAGGTAAATCATGAAATGGCAGATTTTTTACTTTTCCTAAACATACAGTTTGATCAGCTGCAGTTCAGTTACTACATCTAGAGCAGTAGGACAATGGGACAAAGGGAAGTGTAACAGTTCACTCCAAAGATTTTCATGCCCTTGCATACGTTTGACACACTCTTGATATGAAATAAGATCCAGGTTCCCTTAGCAAATAATCCAATGCATTATTCAACGTTCCTAGGAGAGCTTTAACATGGATGTACCCAGCTAGAGACAATAGCTTCAATTAAATCACTGAGGGTTGAGTAAAGGATGAGATCCTGATAAGGAAGATCACTGATATGAGGAGACAAACACAGGAAGAACGTCATTATGTGATGATATCAGCCCCAGGCTGTTGGAATTCAAAATGTCCCTCAGACATTTTTGGAGGTTCCAGGCCCTGGTCAGAGCGTTTGAGGCCCTGGCAGGCAGCTGGAAACAGCTGTGATTTCGAGTTTGAGCCATGGAATGATTACCAACTTTGCAGGAAGAATAAGAAGTCACAAAAGTTTAGATATTATAGTAGAAGTAGTTACAAAGTAGAGGGAAGAATTTTTTAGTATTGTACAACGGGGTTTTAACACCTGTACAGGGGAGGGTTTACTTTGTGCATGGGGGTCAAAGGTTTTAAGATGGAGGAATGTAGGCTGGTCCTGTTCCTCCTCTTTCTTCTTCCTTGCCTCCATGTTCTTGATGATGTTGGCACTCATGGATTGGTTTAGAATAGAAGAGTACCATTTAATATAGGTAGTAGGTATTGGGGAAAAACTAAACATTTATCATGTAATGTACCATATAAAAGATAGCAACAGCCCAGGGGTGGGGAGAGAAGAGGAAGACCGCAGACAGAGAGGGTGTCAGGGATGCGTGTGCCTCTGCCTGAGCTGCTGACCAAACTGTAGTAACTAGAGAAGACAATCTTTTAGATGGCTTGCAACAAACTGCCTTGAGACTGAACAACAAGAGACTGCTGAGTGTTCTTTGGAAGCACGGGTTGGAGGAGAGACTTTACCACCACACAGAACCCCTGAACCAAGCCTGGGTTCCGACACCAGGCTGCAGAGAGATGGAAGAGTTCTGTACTGGGAAACAGCATCTCCTCTGCCCCATGTCACAAGTTGGGGCCAACACATCTGTCTGCAATTAGGTTATTCCTAGCCAATTTTGGTGTACCTGGTGCATTATAAGCACAGATGGGGCTGCATAGATACCCACAGATAAACAACACAAGCTAGTTAGCTCCATTTCCACACAACTATTTGAGAATGTACTAATGAAAAACGAAGCAAAGAAAATCAACAGAGAATTAATGCAAGGCAAATTTCCCCTCCAAGAAGAGAAAAGAAGAAAAGATTCCTAGAAAATAAAAGCAGACAAAATGCTTATTTGAAAAGGAGAGAACATATTTTCAATAATACAAAATATTAGTTTATTTTTTCAGCAACTATTTAAAACCAACTTCCTAGCGTTCGTAAAAACCATGTTGCCGATATTCTGTACAAACTTGCTACTTAAACATATTTCCCTTGTTCTATTTAATACTGTGATGGAAAAGCAGCCTTTAACACTACATTACTCAGAATTACATCAAAATTGTTAAATGCACAAAAAGTTCAAAAGTGAGTACATAAGGAACTCATGAAGACCTTGGACAAATATACACATAAAGACTCATTTGAGACCTTTGACTTGAAAGAAGCAAATATGTCATCAGGGGTATGACATGGCACACCAATAGACTTCTAATAGCTACATATATAATTAGCAATTTCTTTTTAGCTTGTCGGAGCTCTAATTTGTTGCGGCTATTCTTTTCCCTAGTTTGGGAGGAATGGAAATGGGTTCTTGACATTCTTAGAAGTGTCTTTGCCATCCTTCTCTTGCTATTTAGTTCATCTTCTAAATAAAAGGGAAGAAGAAATGCTACACTGGGAACTAAATTACCAAGAGCAGTTTGGAGAGAAAATGACTTTCAATTTGTTCTCTCTTCCAAAGCCGATCGCCTGCCCTAAATGATTCATTCAGCACTTCAGGCCTCCAAGCTTTCTGGTTGCCTTAAGCACAAGGACAGCATGAAATAATTGAAACCAACAACAAGGAAAAACTTGACATAGGAAATGGTACAGGACACACTCTTTAAAAACAGAAAAACCAGCAAGAAATGGTAAGGCCGCAAAAGGGACAATGTAAAATGACCCAGCAGGTATTCTAAAAGATGCAGGTATAAAAAAAAAAAAAAAACAACTTCAGCTGAAAAAGGCTGTGGTCTCTTAAACAGACTTTGATGGTGGAATTGCACACTACAGATACATTTCTTAGATCTGAGCAGAAGGGACACCTAAGTAAAAAAGGCTTCTTCAGCATTCAAAAAACAGCTTGACTGAAGGCTTTTATTACTAGGGCTACTTAAGAGCACAGAAGAGGAAAAATAGTTGGTAAAGCAGACAGGAATTCCTCAATATCAAAGTCTAGTACTATAAAGATTGAAGAGAAAAACAGAACAAGTTCCTGGGAAGCCTGCTTCTCCAACTGAAGAGCAAAGAGTTCCTCTGATATTTGAAGCAGTTATCTCAACATGGCAGTCTCATCATAACACTTGCAAAATAAAACACAGACACACAAGTGAGGAACTTGTTTGGAAGATGTGGCATGAGGATGTGGTGGCAGCTACCCAAACATTGGGAAACAACTTCTTGGCATGTGGTAGGTACATAGACTTTGGCAAGCTTCCCCATCACCCCCAACAACAGAGCTACAACAAGATGAACCAGCACTGCTGGTGAGGGCCCACAGCTGCACCATAAGTTCAGTATCAGAAGTTCCAGGCTTCCCAAAGCACTGCAGAGCTGAGATATGCTTGTGGCAACTGGAATGCCACATTCTCTCCCCTCTCTGGACTCACATCAGTGGCCATACTTGATTCCCATAGCACATTGGATTCACCAGACTTGGGTTGTTTTGCTTCTTACCTATTGCTGGAAGTCATTGTCCCCAACCCCTCCCAAGTTTTGTATTGAAGTGTATGTCTATCAGTCATCTGGCACTGGAGCTTAAACTGAGGATCTCTGCCCCACTCCCAAACATCCCAAAAAGAAGGCTGGAGAGCCCTGTTCTGGTTCTTAATCTCTCACTTCTCATCAACACCTGATCAGCAATTCAGGATTGAAAGGCACCTCCTGGGCTGGGACTATTAACTTATATAGAACCCAGTCCTACAATGGCTTTTACAGAGCCATCAAATTCATCTTAAAATCAGAGGAGCTTTCTCACAAAGGAACTGGCACAATGGGTTAGAGTTGTAATTAATTTACCAAGTAGAGCTTAGCACCATCTGAGGAGACAGAACACATCCAATGAAGGAAGGACAAGCTGTCTTTTTGTGTTTAACAAATACTGTTAAACACTTAACAGTAATACTGTTTAACAAACATTTTCAGACTGTTGCTTAGTGCCATCTTCAACTAAAAAGACTCCAAAACGCCAAGCTCAGTAGGGCTTGACAACAGAAAGAGGAAAAAGAAAACAGAAGGAAAAAGAGAAAAGGAGCCAATTGCATGAGACACAAAGGAAATGCAGAATTTCATTTAAAGAGTTTAATAACTTCTCTTTTGTCCGGCTTTTACCATGCTACAGCCAAGGCTATGAAAACTGCCTTATAGTAATTTATGAAACAGAAAACCAAACATGCCCACACCATACCACACCCCTGTGTCACCTGTGTCAGTGTGGAGTTACCAAGCAGATCTCAGCTCATTTGCCTATTTCCCTGAAGCCCTTTTGAGGTGCTGCCTTCTCACTCTGTTCCTCACTGCCCAGAGGAGCTAAGGAGAACAAACAAGCTGTACAAAGCTTTGGCATTTGGTGTTTTCTTAATAGCTGTGGCAAGAGCTCTTTTATCAATGAGAAATGGTTCAAGAACCAAACATAATACACTAATGTTGGAACAATATATTTGTTTGTTTTGCTGCTCTTTTTTTCCTTTCAGTCAAACAGCAACACCTTTCAGTAGAGTATCCAGGCACTATTAATTATTTTACTTATTACATGCAAACAAACCTTTTCTACTCTACACAGGAGAGATACACAAACCCTAGCTTATTATGGATACTTTAAGTTAGAGCCATGGATGCAAAACTAAGTAGTGTTTCCTGAAGCTACTCCCAGGGAAGAGTAAAAACAGAGCACAATCTATCATCTTGTTGGATTGGCTCGCTCGCTCTGCAGCCAGGTTTTGAACTCAGTACTTGTTAAACGATGTACGTCAGTGGGGTCTGAAAAAGCCTCTTGCAAAAGCTGGGTATAAAACTAGTACTAGCTCCAGGCTAGGATATTTTAGAAACTTTTTTTGCCTTGCTTTGAAACTACTCTAGTTTTTAGTAGCCTTTTGCAAACTTCTTCCTGTCTAAAGAACAAATTAGAACAAGCAACCTCCAGCAGGTAATAGACTTGGAATACCTTTTGGTGTTTTAGGCTGAAGAAAGACTACCACCATTACCTATTTTGCAGGTGTTTTTTTTTATTTCTTCAGATTTAAAGAGATGAAGTCCTAGGCCCTCTCTTTGAAGGGGGATGAGGAGAGCTACACATGTTAGTTATTTGCTAAGATAAAAACCTGGAAAACAGCCAAGTACATGTGCAAACATTTTTAACTATAACTAAGCAGACACTGTTTTCACATGCAGTGTTTTTACACACTTAATGACTAATCCTATGAAATTGAATTTAAAGCAGCATTCACAAGTGTGAACAGAAACTTTAATCTGTTTCTGAATTCCTTTTTAAAGGCACTCTGAAGAATATATCACCACACCACTCAAGAAGTGACTACACAATCAGAGAGGAACAATATTTAAACACAGGACTGAAACAAGGAGTGTCACAGGTTTTGAACCGCCATTACTAAATCACCATTAAATGTACAATAAAAAAAAACCAAGTGAACAAAAAGTCACCAGAACATATAACATAAACAACTCAATTCAACTAAGAAGCACCTACACCATACCTAACACTTCTTGCCCATTTATGTTTCAGCATTACTCTAGAACTTGAAAATGTTCTGGGATAAACAGAGCCCAAGTTTCCAGAAGCAACTTTTACCAAAACATAGTCTCTCCACCTACTAATAGGAAAACCACTCGAATAGTCTTTTAGTCTTCTAACTACATTTTCACATTCAGAACTCTGCTTAAAGCAGTAAAAAAAAAAAAGAAAAAAAAATTAACTTAATAGGTGCCTCTGCTGCTTAGACTAGAGTTTTCAACACAAAAAATACTCAGAGTTAACAAAGTTCTTCCAGGCCACTATTCAGCTTCTAACAGCGGGAAAAGAAAAGACCCTCGAGAGCCAGCATAACCCCTTCTGCTAACCACTTCCCTTATTACTCACTCACAATACTCAGTTATTGCATTTACATAGTGACAGGGCCAAAGCTGATCTCCAGACCTGAAACACCCTCACTCACAAAGGTGCTCATTCCATGACTAACCCTCCTCAAGCAGCCCGCCTTTTTAACTTCTGGGGTAATAAAGGAAATCAAGCTCAGCTGCCTGTCACAAAAAGCTGCCTTTCATCTCTTTAACCTGCTTTGGTGCTTGCTGCAGTTACTCTCACCTGTTCTGGAATCACAGCTTGTAGCAAAAAGCAGCTGTGGAGCTGTCATTTCTACCCCCTTCATGGTTTGCAGATCTTGACCAAATCCTCTCTCAGCTACTCCCTTTCCACACAGAAGAGTTCAACCTTCTTCAGTCTTTCCTCATAGGAGAGCTGCTTGATCTGCTCAAATGCTTTAAGTGCTCTTCCCCTTCTCTAACCACAGAATGTCCCTTCCAACAAGGCACAACAAAGTGGGATTTATGGTTTTAACATTTTTCTACATTGAAGTGTCCTGGCTCCATGGTCAACAAACTTCCTCAGAAACTTACTGCCAAGCAAGGAATAAATAAGACATGAGGTCTCACCTAAATTTGTCCATAAAGGATTCCTTCTTCCTTTGTTAAAATTTTTGCCCCTGGAAATAGAACGTTGTGTTTTGTAATTACACAGACTGCACTGAAAGTACAACTGCAGGCTTATCACAGATTTCTCACCTAGGAGAAAAACTTGTCTGCTGCTACCCAAATTACATCAGCTAACTAGGAATTCCCATTTCACGCCTCCACGAGCCACAAAGCATGGGATGATCACTGTAGTTCTGTGTTGGGAGCCACCATTTACAGCTGTACCACACAGTCGAGGGGCTCACCCATTCAGGTAGAATTAACTGGTGTGTTAGTGTCACTTGTGTGAGACAGTAAGGCTAACAGCTGCCTACGGCAAAGGCACTCATTTCTATGTTTTCCTTGCTTTTGTGAGGATCAGCGAGCAGGTTCCAAAGACGTGGCAGGCAGATCCAGAAGTGCTGATTGTCTGGTAACCCTGCAGTTAAATGGGGTACTATACATTTCAGATTATAAATTCCTTCTGGCATAATGGAAAGGTTAAAGAACTACGAACCCTACTTAAATAAATGACTTTGGCTTATGACTGTGTATCAATTGGTATCAGTTACAAGGAAGGTGATAGTTGTACTTTGCTCTGTAAAAACTCTTCAGGTATGTGCATGTATAGCCAAAACAATCGAGGCTGAGGAAAAAACACTTAAAAGACCTCAATGTCAATCATCATGATCCAGAAATCTACTGGAGAAATTCCTTCCAGTTTGGTCAGACTTGAGCAAATCAGAAGAAATGCACAAGGGTCACATCTTCAATATAACTTATGCATATTGTGCAGCTCAATTAACTGGATTTGCAGAATCACAAATCTGGAATTAACAGTGTAGT
This sequence comes from Chloebia gouldiae, assembly GCA_003676055.1. Taxonomy (NCBI): domain Eukaryota; kingdom Metazoa; phylum Chordata; class Aves; order Passeriformes; family Passeridae; genus Chloebia; species Chloebia gouldiae. Next base: position 127,865 of record QUSF01000069.1, on the reverse strand, counting down.
ATTTTTTGATTTTTATGAGCATGATAAAAACTCCACCGGGATGAATATGCAACAGGGAACCATTGTCTTCTTCCAACAAATTCAAGTTCTAATCTCATTCTGTTGGATGAAGGCACTCCACAACCTCAGAGAAATATGTCACATCAAGAGGCATTTCTTGCTCCTCAGCCAGTAAAAATAACTTTGATGACACCACTGTTCAAATTAAAACAAATTAATTAAATTTTTGCCTTGAAAAATAATATGAGGGTGGCCCTTTGGAAAATAATTTAAGGTTCTTCAAAAGTGCTTTGAAGTGTTTATTAACACTGTGAAATTGTAATAAAAATTAAGAATGCTTAATATTTACAGCATTTTGTGAATTTTTATTTTTTTAATTTGAATCTGATCTCCTTATCACACTTTTGGATTCCAAGATTCCAAAATTTTTGCAACACAGAATTTCTTTCTTAGGGTCTGGAACATACGAGAAAACAAAAATCCCCTGTTTCAGTATTTTGCTGTATACCTTGCACACCTTATAATCACAGTTTAGCTAATAATGAATGCCTCATATTTACTTTGAAAGAAATACAAAATTGTTAAATACAAAATTTTACACATATCTGGAGTTTGAAATAAAATCAATTTGGCACTAGCATGGAACCGTGACAGGCAAAGATAGGACACTATGATGTACATACTCCTAGAGTTGATGGAAACTCAAGGCAAGTTTCCATTACAAAGCAAGGAAAGATGCCATACAATAAATGTAGGATGTTATGAGAAAATCATTAACTCTTGAACACAGTAATTTTCAACAAAATCTATTCTCAAGGGGTCGGACCTATTCTCATCTGCTCAAGGTAGGAAATTGGGAAAGCAGAACAATGACAAAATCAAGCAAGTCTGATGTACTGACAGGAGAGTGGGTGGGGAATAGTACAAAAGCTTTTATAAATAACATTCACTCCTGAGCTAGTATGAAATAGCACACAGTAATTAAATTCAAAGTGCTACCACCACTGTGAGACATCTTCAGTACAACATTTCATGAAGAAACGTTTAATTTTTTACCAAGGTCTGGTAAATAATTGTAATAGAATTCCCCAGGTACCTATACCGACTGCCACTTTTAGAGGGCTGAGAAACGTTAATGATTTGTTCTATATGTGAGAAACAGAAGAGCTCTTAAAAAGCCCTGTAATGAATACAAAGGAAAACTGTATGTCCCAAATAAATTGGATTAATTTGAATGAAAGTTAAGATTCATTTTCTTTTGAAAGCTGTCTTGACTGAAATGGATATCAATTTAAAGCTTATGTTCATTTTTCTCATCATGCTATTTCATTAACCTATCATTCCAATTTCATTAGCTTTTTTTTTTTGTCTGATGAAACTTAAACATTTGCTTTTATTAAAGGAGTAACTTGATCTGTCAAATCAGGAAGACAACCTGACACTTCTTGTCCTTTAAAGCTCATTGCAAAAACTCCAGTGAACATGTAAGTTAAAAGAAACGGGGAAAGTTTGGATTTTAGGGTGTGTGAGAAGTGAGGGGCAAACCTTGTTTCAAAGAACTTTACTGTCTGTCAGCTATGAGATTACAGTTTTATTACATTTTGATATATCGTTATGAGATAACACGGGAAAAAAAACCAAAAAAACAAATCCACATCCACCTGACACACACACACACACACACACACACACACAAAACCAGTTGGTGATAACTACGTCGTTTAGTCGTTACTTAACTAGCAAGCAGTTGGATGTGGCTTGGAGCAACCTGGTCCAGGAGAAGTTATCACTACCCTGGGCGAAGGGCTGGAAAGAAAAAGCAGCCGCACTGGGGCTGATTGGTGCAGGCGGCCCCGGTCCCGCCCGCCAGAGGCGGGCACAGGGGAGCTGCCCTGTGCCGGGAGCTGCCCGCCGTCCCGGCAGCGGGGCAGTGCATGGGGCGGCAGGGCGGCCGAGCCTTTCCCCGGACGCGGGGGCGAGCGGCAGCGCCGGTGCATGTGGTGGGGCGGAGCGGGGGCAGCCCGGAGTGATGCGAAGTTGAAGGAGGACGGAGCGAGGGAGCCTCCTCGGCTCGCAGGGCAGCCCAGCCCCGCAGCAGGTGCAGCAGAGCCCGGGCGGAGGCACCGGCGGGCCCGGCGCTCTCGGCGCCGCAGCAGCGCCGCAGCCCGGGCCGGGCGGACCCGGCTGAAGGACAAGAGCCCCGAGCGGAGCTGCGGCCGTCGGCTCCTTAGCAGAGGCAGCGACGCGGAGGAGCGGCCCTGAAGGGAGAGCGGTGAGGGGCCGCGGCGGTACCGAGGGGGCCGAGGGGTCCCGGCTCCGGGTGGGGAGGCGGACAGGAATGTTCCACCTCGCTGCTTGTCCCACTCTACCTTGGCTCTCTTCCCTTCCCGCAAGGGGAAGGGGGCCCGCGGCGGAGGGTCTGGTGTAGCGGGAGGAGAGAGAGCCGTTCAAGGGGATGGGAGGGGTGGGAGTCGAGGGGCTGAGGGGAAGCACCGTGGAAGTCGGGTTGAGTGCTGGGGAGCTCAGGGAAGAGCCGTGCCATGAGGCGAGAGCCGAGAGAAGGAGCCGCAGGGGAGCCGCGTCGATGCAGTGTCTCTGAGCGAGGGGACGGTGTGACCTGAGGAGGGAGCCGGGGGCTGTGGGGGAGCGCCATGTCCTGAGGGGCGCCAGAAGGACGCGTCCCTTCCCGCCCTTTTCGTGAGGGGCGCTCGGGCGGGGAGACGGGAGGGCCCCGGGGGAGGCGCGCAGGTACCTGTGCGGCGCGGCAGGCGGGCACTCCTCAGGCGGGCTCTGGCGTGGTCGTCGTCCGGCGCCGCAGCGGCGAAGCGCGGCAGGTGCTGGCGCTGCCCCGTGAGGGGAGAGGGAGCAGGAGGCTGAGGGGGCGCCCGCCCGCGGGGGTCCCTCCGCGGCAGCTCCGCAGCCCTGAGGGGCGGCGCCGGGCGCGCGCGGGGCGCTGAGGGCGGGAGCGGGGCGGGGGTGGGGGGGGGGGGGGGTCGCGGGATGTCGCCGCTCCTCGGGCACCGAATTCCGGCTGGTCTCGGCCGGTCCCCGTTCGCTGCTCGGTGTCGCCGTGAGGGGCTGTCGCCGACAGCCGCCCCGCCGTGGTGTCAGCACGGGGAGCACCGCGGCGTGTGGGAGCAGACCCCCCATCCCCTTGCTGGGTTGCCGCCCGGCTGCCGGCGTGGGGACGCGGTGTGAGGGACATCGCAGCCCTGCGATGGCTCCCGGAGCGGCCGGGATGCAGTGCCCTCCCTGGATAGTCCCTCAGTTTCCAGCCCAGCCGCCTCTGAAGGAGCAGCGTTGCGTAATTGCTGCTGCGCCTCCCGGCTGGGCTCAAAAAGGAGAAAACGGTGAAGCGTGAACTTTTCGGGCGACACATCGCTGAAGTTGCGGTATTTGAGCGGGTATCGAGTGGCATTTTGTCTCTTTATTGTCTAAACAACCTACTCCTTTGAACCCTGGCTGTGGAACAACAGGGAATTTTTGGGAATTGCGCAGCCCGTTTTGTGTGCTCAGAGTTCCCTGGGGATGGACAGCAGGGAGCAACTCTAGTAGTAGACATCCTTGAAGGTACTCTCCCCCAAAACGAACCTTGAAATGAATATATTTTAATTTTTTTTTGTGTGTGTTACGACCAAATTACTTAGTTTTGTGAGTAATTCACATGATATTACTTAGTTCCAGACTTTTATCGCCAGTGTTTTCTCTGTTAACGTTTCCAGTCTGAAGCTGTCTGCTTTTCCAAGCAATTATCACACAAGGTCACTTAGATTTTTAGCTGAGCTAGTTTTAAAGCACCGACACTTCGTAGTGTGCAATTAACCTTTGCTTCATGTTTCCTTGTTTTTGTTCCTTTGTTTCAGTAATTGATCTAGGCCGAACACTGGATACTGCAGAGGCTTTTCTTTTCCAAAAGACCAACCAGTTTGTGCTGGAGTCTTGTGCTCTGAGACAGCTTTCATGCTGTTGTAAAAATACGTCAGTTGAAATACAGGGAAATGAGTATTTAGCACAAAATGCTTGTGATTTCTTTTTCTTTTTTTTTTTTTTTCATGTTTCCTGTTAGCAGAAGCTGTTTATGGAACCCAAGAAAAGAAACTATTTGTTTTGTGATGTGTCTGTTAAATATTGAGGCTCAGAGGTGAGAATTATGTCAGTGTTTTGTAAACAGATTTTCTTTTCTTAGGGTAACTTTAAACAGTTGAGCAGTTCTAAAGCAGGATTTGGGTGGAGAAACCCATGGGATTAACCAGGGCTGGACTTCTGATAAGGTCCTGCAACCTTCTATTGTGCAGGGTGATGTCACCTGAGCTCTGAGTCGTCTCCTTGCCCGTGAGAGTGAGCGGTGCTGAGTAAGTGCTAATGAACCAGTGGGCTGGTTTTGGTGGATGGAATGGGTGGCAATTGCAGCTGTGTGCGTGGCTACTGTGCCTTGCTGGCATGGCTTTGTGTGTGGCCTTCTCTCCACGTGTTGAGACCTGCACAGAGGACGTGGTTTGCTGAGATACTCTTCCTTCTACTTGAAAAATTGTTCTGCGATAATTAAATATGTAACAATGTCTGGCCTGACTTGGTTATTTTCTATTTCATGCTCCTGAGCGGGAGATAGATTAGTTTTGACTTAAACTACGGAGTGTTTATTGCCCTTGACTACCTTGCCTGCTGTTATCCACTAGGGTTTTTTCAAGTGCTTTTTGTCCACATTGCTGTTTTAACCAGGTTGCTCCCTTCAGAACAGTATAAGAATTTACCTTGGTTTATTCCTTATTGGTCAAATCTCTTGTCTTTTAGTCACAAGAGAAATCCCACTGCAGTATTAAAGCCTATTGGGCTGTTTGTGGTGAGATCGCATTCGTGGGATGATTAGCAAATGAAATAACTTTTTTTCTCCAGCTCCATATTTCAACAAATATTTTTATTTCTGTTTGATTATTACAAAGTCATATTTGTGAAGAGAACAGAACTGTGTTTGAGAAGTGCTGACACATGAGAAGCATTTGACATCATTCACCTCCTTTTGTTGGTATTTCTAGTCCTCAGAAAAATTTCAGTGTGGATTGATTTCTTATTGTTGTTTTAGAAAGTATCTTTGGGCTGAAAACTGACTTTCTGATACAGCTCCAAGTGTTTGTGAATAGATATTGTAGAGGGCTCCTCTCTCTGTTTTCCAGGAAGTAAAATACACTGGAAGCATTTAATAGAGTTCTCTGTCCTTCCCTCAGGACAGCTTTGCTGGGAGGTGATTTCCAAGACTTGTGACATAAGGTTTCTTGAACCTTTTGATGAATTATTTTTTATCTTTTATGACACTTGGATATGCTTATGTTAAAATGCTGAGGGTGTGATGTCCTGATACTCTGTGTAAGAAATAAGCACTTAAATGGTTTTTAGCCCAAACTGTGCCTATGAACTGGTTTATCATGCTCATAATTTTATTTGTATAGGGAAACAAGTATAGCTTTCTTCTTTGCTCTGTGCTGTTCTTTCCTCCTATGAATGGATGGTTCAGCTTCACAAAAAATAAGCAACTTTCTCCTCTTACTCAGTAACTAAGGGGAGAGTTAATGGGAAGAGTTGAGTCAGCTTCTGGAAGTGAGCCTTAATGCCCTGCAGAAAGAGCATGCTTAAAAAAAATATTCAAATATTAAGGCTGTGTCTCAGTGTATTTAGAGGGAGGTAACAGTCTGAATGTAGAAGTTGGAGGACCTTCCAAGTTTCTTAGTTCAAGACTATATTCCATTAGAGAAGTTATTTTCACCACCAGTCTGGAAAAAGTTGTTTATTTCTTATACCTGCAGATGGAGTGCGTAAGTGTAACCAAAACTTCAAACATGAAATTTAGACATCCAGGATTTTAGATTAAAAAGGCAGTTACATATTTTGTATTTGTTTTGGTGTTTTTTTTTTTTTTTTCTACAGCCCTTATCTCATTTGAAAGTTATTTTAATTAAGTCAAATGAATAAGGTGCTTTAATGCTAGGAATACTAATTAATGAAATGCATGTCTTTAAAAGTATTGCTAAAACTTTCAAAAAAATTAAGTACTAGCTTAAAAAAGATCACAAAAACCTAGCACGAAGTAAGCAAAGAGAAACAAAAAGGCCTCAAGAAAACAGATGGCTGTACTCATATGTTCTAACTTGCTCTTAGCTTTATTTTCAGGACATGATTGTTGAAACAATTTAATGTTTCAACCGAGAAATACTCAAATTTGAGGCAAAGTGAGGTCTGCTTGACACTGCAAAGTGAGATTTTCTGGCAGAAAATCCACACTCCAAGTGTGGAAGGGGAAGGAGCATCTCTCTCTGAATGAAACTGGGGTGAGGAGCAGGAGTTATGCCTGGGTACCGCTGTCAGCAGGAGAAGCCCAGCTTGTGAGGTGAGGTGGGAAGTGTGGCAGCAGAGCCTGCTGCCATGGCCAGCCCCAGCTTCAGATGTAGTATCTGCTTCAGATTTGGAAGTGCTAGGGATTTTTAAAATGAGAGAGTTGATAGAGTGTAATGGTGTTTGCAAGGACCTAAATGTTTGGTTTTTGGTAGGTTTGCTTGGGAAGCCACTTGTACCAATTGATGATAATGCAAACACCTGCTCAGAAGTACTTCTTTTTGATAGTATGGTGTGCTGAGGTGGACCTTGCAGCAGTATGCTGCTCAGGAGTGTTGTTGGCTAGAAGCTTGCTGCCACTGGAGAGCTGGGTGTGGCATGGTCCAAAGTCACCATAGCTCAGTTAAAACCTGTCCATCAATGCACTGTAAATGCCAGCAAAGCTTTGCTGGAGAATTACACCCCCGATGAAGCCTTGCTGGTCCTTAGAAAAATTGTATTGCCTTAAACTGAGTTTTGAGGGGTGTGTGGTGTTTGGTCCCTGGGCACAGAACTTTACCATAAGTAATGAAGCTTAAAATGCTCGTGTGAAGTTTTGTCCCTACACATTTTGCTTCCCAGCAGTGCAGAGTGGAAAATTCCACGTGTGTTTCAGTAACATGTCTGGATAGGCCAGTCGAGTGCTTGGGGCACCCATGACTCGTGGGGCTGAAAGTAAATGGGAGCTGCTGGTGTCAGCCTTGTGTGGAAACTTGCCCAAGGATGGTTGATGATTATCTGAGGGGTTTTTTTTCCCAAGTTGAGAATCTTGAAAAACAGATCTGGGTGTGTAAAATACAGGAGTAAAGCTGTCATATTTCTTTAACCACTCCTAATGATAAACCATTGTGATAAACCTGTGCTTTGTGACACGTTGGTAGTTATTTTGCTTGTTTATCAATTAACTTTATTTTCATGGAAGTACACTCGGATTGGAGTATTCCAAACCATTTTATCTCAGACTATACTTTTATTAGACAATCAGTCTTGCCTTAAACTGCTTACTAATGAAATAACTACAGATATGGTTTATGAAGTTATTTCTGTTTTAAACCCCTATCTGGTATTTATTGCTATCTCATGTTCATGTTGAGAAAGCTTTAGTTGCTTTCCAGAAGTAAAGGCATACCTGAGAAATTCCATTTTAGTGGATAGGAACAGACATGTGCATGTGTAGAACTACTTGGAGTGTGCCTGGATGGGTTATTGTTCATTTGTTTTGGTTTTATACCCAGATTATTCTGGAAATTGTAGTCTTGGAGATGGGAACTATCTTTGTCTTGACCCCTTGTAACCTTTGCATTTATTTTCTCTTGTCCCTAATGTTTGTGAATTAACAGATTGTACTTAAGTCTTAGATTGTCTTTGAAAATCTGCAGACCCTGTCTTTAGATTTTGAATTATACTCTAGACTTACTCAACTACTGGTGCTAGAAATTTGCAGGAAGCTTATGTGTGTTTAAAAATTTTTGTACAGCTACCAAAAAAAAAAAAAAAAAAGCCCCAACCCTTACTGGAGTGTATTTTGCACCTTTTAGAAGATTCCCAAGTTGATTTCTGTACCCTGTAGCTCTGGTAAGTGATGTGGTCTTGCTCTTAAAATCCGAATCTTAGGATTAACTATACAGGAAAGCTGTTAAACTACTTTTATCCTGACTCTAGGCCCAGATTCTTCTAGAAGATAGTGCAAAGGAGGCACTCAAAATAGAAATCTGAAAGCAACAGACAACAACTGAATTTGAAGAAAACCAACCTGTAAATTTCAAAACAGAAGCTATTAATTAACAGACTGAATAAGCTAAACGTTTTTGGCTGTGTGGTGTTGCTGCAATTATTTTAATGGGGCTGAATAAGAGCAAACCATGATGAAAGCAAATGTTTTTACTTTATTCCAGGTTGTATTTCCCACTGCTGAAACAACCTGTGATAGTTTCCTTTGTGATTGTTTGTGTGCCTTGTTAAAATGTGCTTATTTGCTATAGGATGAAGTCAGAAACGGAACAAAGAAATTCATTGAGTGCTTCTGGGTGTCATGTGATGGCGTGATCAGGGAGAGCTTGTACCAAGCTGAAGGCAGCTGGAGTGAAAAGCAAAGCATCCCCCCAATAATTATCGAAGTTAAGTGAAAATCCCAGTAAAATGGGTTTCAGTTTAAGAATGACTGTTGTCTCAGGACCTGAGGCTTGTTCACGAGGCAAAATTCATGCTCGGGTGATGGTAGCATATAACTGCAGGCACCAATGAGTTAGGCTCACAGCAAAGTGCACTGCAATTTCTTCCAGCCCCTTCTTCAGAGGACCATTATAGCAAAGGACATCCAGCCATTAATTCAAGTGTTGAAAATCAGAGTCAGGTTTTTTCTGTTTTGCATTTTTCCATCTTTTTGGCACTTCATTCAACCACTATTTCAGCCTGTCTTCTGATGCCAGTGTGAGACCAAAGATTTCATGGGCAGCTTTGACCTATAAGTGGAGGCATCTTTGTCTCCATCAGCTCTTGTGGTCCTTATGCCTCATCCTCTCTGCAGGCAGAAAGTTTCCTTTTATTTTCAGCACTTAGTCCTGTGGTGAATTATCCTTTTCCTGGGCTCTTCAGGGCACGGTGGTCACACAGCAGGAGCAGGGCCAGTATAAAACATCTTCACCAGCACAGGTGTCCCCTGGAAATGTGGAATAACCTGTTGGCTTCTCTCTGTTGATACCCCCAGCCCTGATGTCACAGCAATATTTCTGATTCTTTCTGGTGTAAAGTGGCTGCAGCAGGTGGAAAAACTTAGGGTTTCAGGTCTGGGTACTTGGAGGGAGGGTCTCCAGAGCTGAGGAGACTTAGTCAAGGGACTTGAATGTTGTTGCCAAAACACTGTGGTGAGTTCCCAGTAGCTGCGAAGGAAGAGGTGTAATTTGTCAGGCAAGGTTCTCACGTCGTGTTGGATGAAGCAGACAAATCTCTCCAGCAGGAGTGTGCGTGTCTCGCTTGCACACAGATGGCTCTTGGCTGTGTGCAGGCAGCAGTTGTCTTCCCAAGGTGCCAGGGCTGGGATAAGCACAGGCAGCAAGGAGCAGAGCTGCCTAATGGAGGGTGCCAGTGCGGAGCAATCCGAGCTGCTGGCACACCGAGTCGGGTTGTCCTTGGTACCCACCCTTTGGAGCAGTGGGTGAGTGCTTGGCTTTGCTAACCTTCACTATGTAAAGTGTTAGAAATTATGGGCATCTTGAAATGCCCTGTTTGAGATGCCCAGTGCAAAATGGGACAAAAAGGACTGGCTGTTCTTGCTCTCTTTGCTTTTATTTGGGTTATTAAAATGACTCAAGAATGTCTTTTGATTTGTTTTGATTATTCTACCTGGTAGGTCTACAGAGGTTAATGTTTCACAGGTTTTAAAATCTTGATTAAACTCAATTCCATGCAGTTAGTTGGGCTGAACTTGGAAAATGCATGTTTGTACAATACTGACCTTGAATAAAGTTTATAATTTTTACTGTGTATTGTTTGCTTACTTTTAGTGCGTGGAGTGTTAAGGAATGTAGGTCATGTGGAGTGGAAGGTGCCTTGGCCCTGTTGGAACTTAGTTCACCTTATGAAAATATTTAATTAGACTTGAATCCTTTGCTCTCAGGGAAATCAGGTTTTGGCTGATAGAGTCACTACTGCAGCATTGTGACCCCAAGGTGTGCAGGTTTATAAGGGACTTGATTAAAAGACGAAATTACTGATATTAATGGATTTGGAAATCCTGAGCAGATTTACAACATAACCACTTCATAAAGATAATATTTGTAAGTATTTAATATTTTTAGATATAATCAGTCTTTCAGAAGTTTGGGGCAGTTTTCTGTAACCATGAAGAATCAAAGAGCACTTCTTTCCAAAAGCCAGTGGTGAAGGGTTACCAGGAGTGTTATACTTTGGCCACTTGCTATAATGATGTTTTAACAGGACAGAATGCCTTGCATAAGAGTTGTATTTCCACGTAACTTCTGAAAGATCCATCTGCTAGCACGCTTTTTGAAGATATTTTGTGTATATGCTGTTGAACCTGTATTTTGAAGAAGTGCCTCTTCTGCCGTGCCACCTGTCAAGTGAGGATTTCTAAAATCTTTTTTTCCACCATGGTTGAGTACAAAAGCTTAGGTGTAAAACCTTTCAGTGTTTGATAAAACCTGTTGCACATACAGTAAGTGGTTACTAAAAGTGGTTTCATAAATTGCATATCCTTTTGACTCCCTCTTAATAGCTCCTTTGCTGTTTGCATAGCTGACACAGTAGGTCTCACAGAGGATTATAATGCCTATAAATCATCCCTTTTTGCCTGTGGATGAGATGTTCTTGTACTCATGGAAATGCTTCAGTCATTGGATAGAAGGTGTTTGGGAGACTGTACAAAGCAAGTGCAAAAACCTGCTCTTGTTGATACATGTCTTACTAATTTCTTGATTTATTCATTTAGTTGAAAAAAGGAGCCTTTGGCTGAAAGCCAAATCACACCACTCATCTAAATCATTGCAACACAGAATACCGATCACAGCATACACTGTGCCTCAGCAATCACTAACAGGATGTGTGATAGAGAAAATTTAAGGACATAAACCTGTCCAATACCTGGTACCAGAGTCTCTTCCTAGATGATTTCCTGATTTGTTCTCTGAGACTCAGCACATTTCTTTGTTTCTGGTGCTTTTTTGCTGCTTTTCAGCATGCAGGTCACTTAGTACCAAGGGCATCCTAAAGGATTAGGGTATTTTGGATTGCCTGTGGAATATGTACAGCACAGCAAACAGTATTACGGGCTAAGAACATGTTTTACATTTCCCAGCTTAAAGGAATGGTTAGGAGGCAAGTTTTAGCTTGAAGATCCTTACTTGTGTCATCTGTTATGCCACTGATTAAAATTTTCCTGTCTCCATGATAAAATTACTTTCTGAGATTTGCTGTCAGAAATAATTTGGTCAGTGCATTTCCTCACACAGGTAGCATTTCTGGGTTCTTGGCAAAAAAATGCTAAGGTGGACTGCTATAAAATCTTAAAATGTTTGGGTGGAATGTGAAAAATTAGACATGTTGAAGGATGAAAGGAAAGTTTTTTTTATTGCTCACTCCTTTGGTTTGGAATCAACGTGTATTTGTGTTTTGTCTTTATTATCAACTGCATTTGGCTGGCACAGCTAAGATTTCAGTTGAGTGCATGTGTTTTTAGCATAGAATCATCCTGTACTCAGTGTTAGTGAAACCTTCTCTTTGTCTTGAAGTATTTTATTTGTCTTTCAACATTATATCTAACCGCAAGTGCCTTCAGTTAGTCATTCCTGGCTATCTGGGGCTTGATAAAAGGCTTTGCTTACAGGGCCTTTGGTCGTGTAACCTGGGTTGTAGGGCTTGGCTGTGTGTTTGTATAGCTGAGGTGTTCACAAGCCTCTGGAGGATGGGTATCATGTTTTACCTGTAAAACAGTTTTTAATAGCAGCTAAAGCAAACAAAACTGCACATGAAATTCATGCCAGTGGGGTTTGGAGTGGACAGGGCTGGAACGGCAGTGAATGGGTTAATGTCAGCAACAATCTCAGATCAGTGGTCATTTCTTGCTCTGTTTTAATGCTTCCTTTCTATTGAGAGCAGTAGTAAGCTGTAGTCAGCAGCTGCTTATGTTGTTTTTTTTTTTGGTTTTTCCCCAGAGGCAGTTTGTAGTGCTTTCCATGACCAGTTCTTCTGCAGCTTCCCCCAGCATTTCTCTTGCTATGCTTTCATGTCTCTTCCTACAGCTACAGTACATCTGATCTTGAGAGGAATCAACACCCTGTTTGTTTAATCTGTGATGAACGCTGCAGTTGGGCATAGTAGGGTGGGATTGGCTCCTGGGGTGATACTGCCCTGCTCATGGTTCCAGTTTTTTGACCTCAGGTGGGATAACTGAGGTCAAATATGCCTTAGTGGGAGAAAAGCAACTGGCTCTGGAGCCTGGCATGGGTGTGCTGTATGTAACTGAAAACTGGTTCAAGGTCTCTCTACCTGTGTGGGAACTGCATCAGTTCTGCAGTTTTTAGCATAAGTTGAGTTGCTGATTAAATACATCTCTTTTTTGGAAAAATGATAAGATTTAAAAAGGGTGATTCTGCCTTTTTGTTCCAATTGGCTCTGATGCTAAAGTGAAGTTTTAGAGAGTTTGCAGCTCCAAGAGCAGAGTTTCTGTTCTTCCTTCTAAAATAAGGAGTTTTGTGTAATGAGGTGTAGAAAAGGGAACGGGACAATACTGAGAGCAAGACGAAGGAATAAATCTGTGTGTCAGCACCACAACTCTGGCGATTTGCAAGTATGTGCAGTTTACTGAATCACATGAAAATCTCACATTTCCCCTTTAAAAAAAGAATTATATTCCTGGGATGCACACATTAGCTTTCCATTTGGGCATTTAATTGCAAAATTTAGGCATTTCATTGCAAATTAGCTCCCGGATGTGGGATTGCAGAGGTGGCAGCCTGTTCCTTTAACCTGTGCTGTCTCTGTGGAATGGTAATGAGTAATTTGAGCCCTTTGGGTAAGGTGAGTGATCAGCAGCTCAGAGATTGCTCCTTTGCTGTCAGAGGAGCACTGCTGTTTGGGATGAAGGGCACCTTTCCCGCCAGAGGTCCTGCTCAAACTGCCCAGGTAAACTCAGCAAACCTTAGCAAATCTAAAGAAAGGCTGAAGGGAAGAGAGGAACTTAAAAAAGCGAATTGCATCACTGAACTCAAGCTCTGTCAAACTTCCTTTGCTGCTTTTGAAGTCAGGAGTGTTCTTGCTTAGTGAATAAAAAGGACTTTATATCCTTATGTGTAAGTGCCTAAGAACTGCTTAATCTTTTGAGTAGTGATAATGTGGGAGCAGTTTGCATTCAGGCTGTGCTGGATGGAGGTGAGTGAGAGGCTCTTCTGCCTTTGGTTCTCTCTGTGATGGAGGAAAATGTGGATAATGGTATTGCTGGCTTGAAAATAGCTATTTCCGAGTTTCAGAAATGGCAGGTAGGCAGCCAGGAGTGTAAAGCAGGAGAAAACCCTCAAACATGCCAAAAAGTTCTATTAGCAGTGATTAGCAGATTATTAAGGATTGGCAGCAAATCTAAATGTAATCTTGGGTACGTGTTGTAGGAATGTAATTGACTGTTAGACCAATTATTGCTTGGAATTTATCTAAAATAATTTAAGATTGATGTTTATATAAACTACATTAAGTCTTAATGTTTAAATTATTATTCTGAAAGTCAGCTAGCACTACACTTATTTCCATGTCATTCAGTTCTTTTCCACATTGTTCAACCTTCAAGTATCAGAGCTTTGTGAAGAAGGAAGGGAAGATCCTCCCTCCTGTTTTTTTCTTCTGAAAGTCATTATTTTCTGTGTAGTCACACTTCTTGTTCTAGATTCTGCTTAGTCCTTCTGGGTGAATGGAAAAACACTTCTTTAAAACAAAAAAAAAATCATCATTTAAAAGTGTTTTGGTCAGCTGAAAACTGCTCCAACAGTCTGTCCAGGAGTGTTTGATTTTCTGTAACCCTTTAAAACTCATGCTTCCTCTTTAATTTGAAAAGCCGCACACAGAGGTCATTAAACTTACTCCAACAGCAGCTACTCATAAAGTTAAAGGCATACCAAGAAGTTAAACATTAACTTGTTCTTGCTGTGCTCCAATAGGAGAACCCTTGACAATGAGCAGTTGGTTTCACTACTGCAATGCCCCTCTGCATCTGGTTCTTCTCCATATCCTTGTTTTTAGGGCTTTTTGGCTGAAAGGTATGGCTTCAATTCAGGAATCATTTTATAGGTATTTGGTTGGGCGTTATGGTGTGTTTCAGGGTTTTTTTAAATGCTAGCAAATTTGGATTTTCCTTTTCACCCTCTGTGATAAAAGGATGTTGCATGCCAGCTCAGACACCAAAACAGTCTTGTTTAATGGAGGCAGATCCTAAGAAGAGGGACTTTAGAGGTACAAAATGGTTTTATATTGTTAACCATCCTGGACAAATGCATCATTCTGTGTCTCTGGGCTTTACTTCCTCTTTTCTGTCAGGACACCTGACGATTCTTTTTCATGTTCCTGGTGTGCAGAAATGGAAGGCAGTTGCATTGGACATTGATCCTTTTTATTTATTTTGGCCAGTGATTTGTTCTGGGAGTTGACACCTGGATTGTAGCTGGGAGTTAGTAGAACTTGAGAAGAATCCCTAAGTGCTAGTTGTGATTAGCTGGTTTCAGCTGAGCACCACCTTGTCATTGTCCTGAAATGTCCCAAGACTTCTGTGCCTGGGCATGGCTTACTGCTTTGGGAGATGAGCTGAATCAGAAATTCCCACTGGAATAGGCAAGTGTCCTGGGGGAATACCTGCTGTGCTGGGGGAGCTCAGTGCTGAGGGCATTTGGAGTGGGGGAGTGTCTGGGAGAGAGCCTGGAGCTGAGCTTGGGTGGTTGTGTGCTGATGCCCTGCTGATGGCACCGGGCACCCACTTACTCCCCAGTCCCAGTCTGCCAAATGGGAATTAGGCTTATGATTAATTAGCTCACAGAATGCTGTTACCTATTGCCCTTGTTCCTGCAGAATTCAAGCCTGAGCTCCCTGCTTCTGTCTGGCCAGGGTATGAAATGATGAGGCTGCAGGTTCCTGCCAGAAGTTCAATAGAAGGTCAATGCCAGTTTTCCCAGTAAAAATGTCACTTAATCGGCATTTCTCTAATAGCATCATGTGTTTAATATTGCTATGGCTTGGCAGGTCCTGTTCATATATTTTCCAGCTCCTGTGGAAGGTGCTTATGTTGAAAAGGGGAGTTACATAATAGGTTTTTGAGAAGTGATTATTGTTTTACCAGTTGTGAAGATATCACTAGGTACAGACTGCCATAGGGGAGTGTGTTGTGTCATCTCTTGACACAGATACATTGCAAGAGGATAAAAAATCGTTTGGTAAATGATTTTAGTTATAGTGCCAGGTTTTCATGTTAGTCTTTATAATGGCTTCACAAGGAGTAGAATGTGTGATGTGATTCCTGTTTAAAACTTGGCTGCCAGGTAAGTGTGGGGACAGGGGGCAGTGAGGAAACACTGTCAACATCCTGAGGAAGGATAGCTGTAGTTCCCATAGCTTTTGGTGTCACGAGTGTCACCCAGCCATGGAAACTATGCCTTAGGGCTAAGGATTGTCTCTGCTGTTCTGTATGCCTCAGATCAGGAGTTGGAAGTAGGGCCGGCCTGTGGCAACGTGTTGGATCCTCACAAGCCCTTAGGCTCCTGTAACCTTTGATATCTGCTGCTGATAGAAGCATAACTGAGTTTCCCAGTCCTGCACCTCCATTCATGGTTTTGTAATATTGCTCTTGTTGACAGGAGCAGTAACTCAATACTGTGGGAATGCATGGGGAGATTGAATCAATAATGGGATGTTTCTGAGTTTGATTAATCATTTTTCTTGAATGTTTCATTGGCGAGCCATGTTTATGTTCTTTTTCTAACACCTCTCTTAGCTAAGGGGCGTTACCCCCCCAACAGGGTCCTGTTCAGGAAAAGTGAGCATGGGCCAGGGCAGTGATTGTCCCTCTCTGTACTTGGCCCTTTGAGACCACACCTCGAGTGCTGTGTCCAGTTCTGGGCCTCTCACCTCATGAACTGGAGCACATCCTGACAAGGGCAGGGAAGCTGGTGAAGGATCTGGAGAGTAAGTCCTGTGAGGAGTAACTGGGGGAAAAAGAAGCTCAGGGGAGACCTAACTGCTGTCTACAACTATTTGAACGGGACATCCTTCAGGGTAATATAACTAAAAAAACCCCTTAAACTTCTTACATAATAAGTATATAGGAATACAGTAATTTATAAATAGCTATGTAATTTAAATAGCTATAAAAGATGAGATGCTCTATTTGTTAGCTGGTAACCTATGTAACATTAACTAAGAAAAAGTCCTGAGCAATCTCAGGAGCGAGGAGGGTGGTAGGAGGGTTATATGGCTATACTCTAGGGGGAGATAAACAAGCACTGAGTAGCAGTGTTATCTGTTGTTATTTATAAAGGACACTGCAACAGACTCAGGCTTCCACCTGGATTGGTTTGGCACGAGGAAAGAGCAGATTGTTTGGTTTGGCTTGTACTCATTTCTCTGACCTAGGAGGGTGATGGTGACTGAGGAGTTTCTGACATGTCCTTATTGTGCTTCCAAGGTACTTCACTTTCCTCTGTGGCATACTGCATTTTAAATCACCCAACCACGTGTGAAAAGTATTTTCCCTTTCCCTAGCAGTGTGCTGCTGTCAGGAACTGTGCATTTAGAATGGCAGTGAGGTCTTTCAGCATAGGTAAGGCTGGTGTTCAAGTGGGTCTTTAAGTGCTGATTTAAGTAGGTTGAGAATCAAGTACCTGTTAAAGTGCTTCAGTTGAAGTTGTGGTGTTCACGTGGGCAGTACTAGCTCCTGTTGTTACACTTGTTCTTGTAAGCAGAATGTCGTTTTTGGAGGCTCAAAGTTGGTTCTTAGTCAATGGTAGCATCTTCCTGCCTGATTTTTTTGCTTTCTGCTCCTACGTATCTGATCATCACTGATACTAAAGAAAAACATGGCATGAATTTGCGTGTCCTCTTAGGAGGAAAAAAGTTCTCTATCTTCACTGTCCTGTTAGCTTATGTGAAAACAAAACCCCAGAAAATGTTATGCTAAAATCAGAGTAAAGTTGCGGCTTGAGGTAGGACAACTCAAAGCCTGTGGGTAACTATCAGACAAGACCTCGCAGTGGAAGTGCTCATAACCATGCAAACAATAGGGTGGTTTGCTTAAACTGCAAAATGTAGTCCTGTTGTCTGTGATGTAATGCTCTTATTTCTCATTCCAGCTATGAAGCTGTACGCTCCAGCCTTCATTCTCCTGTGGAGTGCTGTTGGGATAGCGAGGGCTGCCAAAATCGTTGTTGTGCCGCCAATTATGTTTGAAAGCCATCTTTATATTTTCAAGACTCTGGCCTCAGCCTTGCATGACCAAGGTCACCAGACAGTGTTTCTCCTCTCTGAGGGCAGAGAGATTCCTCCATCTAATCACTACAGACTTCAGCGCTACCCAGGGATCTTTAACA
This sequence comes from Chloebia gouldiae, assembly GCA_003676055.1. Classification (NCBI taxonomy): domain Eukaryota; kingdom Metazoa; phylum Chordata; class Aves; order Passeriformes; family Passeridae; genus Chloebia; species Chloebia gouldiae. The sequence continues at coordinate 110,430 of QUSF01000069.1, read as the reverse complement.
GCAGCACCTCGGATGATTTCCTCCAGTCCAAGATGAGGAGTATCTTCTCGGGGAGGCTGACTGCCCTCGAACTGTTCGATATCCTGGACCACTACTCCAAGAACTGCGACATGATCGTTGGCAACCGCAACCTCATGCGTGCCCTCAAACAGGAGAAGTTTGACCTGCTCCTGGTAGATCCCAATGAGATGTGTGGATTTGTTATAGCCCATCTTTTAGGGGTTAAGTACGCAGTGTTTTCCACTGGCCTCTGGTATCCAGCAGAAGTGGGTGCTCCAGCTCCCCTGTCCTATGTTCCAGAATTTAACTCTCTGCTCACGGATCACATGAACCTATTTGAGAGGATTAAAAATACTGTTGTTTATCTTATTTCAAGATTTGGAGTCAGTTTTTTGGTTCTGCCAAAATATGAAAGGATAATGCAGAAACACAAGGTTCTTCCAGAGATGTCCATGTACGACTTGGTCCATGGATCCAGCCTGTGGATGCTTTGTACTGATGTAGCGCTGGAGTTTCCGAGACCTACGCTACCCAACGTTGTTTATGTGGGAGGAATCCTAACGAAGCCGGCCAGCCCTCTGCCAGAAGTAAGGTTTGCTGAGTTTTACAGTAATTTCTGTGCTTTCTGCTTGACCTCGTGTGATGAGGGGCAGTTCTTAAGCACTGATTTTTCAGGTGGGACCTGTTGTCTTGTTGCTTGGTGAAGTATTCCTTGGAAGCCAGCTCATGTGGTGGTGAAGGGAACTGTTTGGTCACAAATTCAACAAAATTAATAATTTTTGGATGCAGGAAGTATTCTGCTTTCAAGTGAGGTGCTTAATACTGCACTAGAGGTGAAAACGGTGCACTCTGGCTTGGAAATCACATCAGTAGCTTTTAACCAGACATGGTTTAAAATGACATGAGGGAGAATAGCTGAATACTGTTCATGCTTAAAGAAGCCTGCTGGTTGGTTATACTAGGTAAATTCATGTTATGGCTGTTTTTATGGTATTTGTTTTTGTACCTTAGGTTTGGTAGTGACTTTAAGACTATGAGTACATAAGCATGAAAAGGCTATACTGAATGAGAAATGGAGATAAGAGTTGGCATAAATAGCATTTAGGCTGCACTCAGAGGAGTTTTTACTGTGCACGTGCACAAGATCAGGCTCAGAACTTCAGACTGAACAGTGATAGTGACTGGACTGACTCCAGAAATCCTGGATGCACAGATTAATTATTAAGTTTGATTACTTCAGTCATCTTTGATATGTTATACCCAAGAATGCCTTTGTTGAGCAATACAGTGGTGAGTGACAGGCAGAACAGTCTCACAGAAAACAATGTCATTTGCATTTCTGTTTATGTGTACATAAACAAATAGATCTTGAATTTGAGGGTATTTTTAATGGATGTTTTTGGCTGGATGACACGAAGGGCTAGGTAGACCTGGAGTGCTCAACAATTTGCTTCCTAAAATGGCTGTTTCAGCCTTTGCTTTTTGTATGAAAAGTGCTATTGTCTGTTGTACAGGGTGTCAGCATGGATGACCATAGCAGTGCTGCTTCTAACCGGCTCTTTCCACATGTGCATCAATGTGTTTGTGTTAAGGAAGGATCAGATAGCCTGAGAGAGCAGACTGAAGGTACCCTTGTTCTGTCTAAAAGATCATCCCTATTTTCCCTCTAGGAAAACTTTGCTGGCTGGATTGAGTTTTTCCTTCATTTTCCAGACTGATATTTCCTTTTTCTGTAAGAGAAAAAAGGTATTTGCATAATCAGTTTGGACAATGAGGTGAACACTGTCTGTTTTGTGTCTTTTGATGTTCTGTTTAAACAGGAGTTACAATGACCTTGAAACCGACCTGTAGGTCAAGTAAATGGTGGCAAATATTTGTTACAGAGGGGGTAAGGAACTACCTAAAGTTATATTTGTGAGCTGAGACATGATTTACTTTTACAGTTTTATCAGGCAATTCATTCTTAGTGCTTGAAGCACGAGTTTTCATTGTAAGTGAGAGAGGGATAGATGAAGTGAGCATGTTCCTCTTTGATCCTGTCGCTTGTGCACGCCTAAGCTGTTATACGTACCCCTGTGGTGTGTATTGTAGGTAAATTACTGGGCAATCAGTTTGTTTGCTGAGCAATTGGATGAAATTGCTGCGTGTCCCTCTGTCCTGGCAGATGAGAATTTCGAGTGCAGATAGTGTGTGCTGCAGCTGTTCTCTTGCTGCGTCTCCAAGGCAGCAGCCTGGGCTAATTTATTTTCTGCAGCTTCCAGTTTGGTGCATTAAGGTGAGCCAGAAGCAGAGGTAGTTCATGTTTCTGTGCTGGGCTGGAATTGGTGATGCTTCAGCAGCATTCTCAAGTTATTTTCTTGTCTGTGGGCGATGATTAGAAAGGGGAGTACATAGCAGGACACAGCAGCTAAAATTTGCCCACTAAAGCTGTTATTACAAGTCTTTATGGTGTCCTGAATTCAACAAAATTGCATGTAAGTAGCCTAACTTTGTCTGCTAGACAGGTATTGGGGAAAAAAATCAGGGGTGTTCTTTTAAGTTCAAAATACCTGCTCAGACTACCTGGGCACCTCAGTAGTGGCACCCCTGTGTTGCCAACAGTTTTTTCCTTCCCCCCCCCCAAAGATAATCAAGTAGTTTGTTTATCTGTAAAAGAATCCCTATACATAAGTTAAAAGTTCTAGCTTTCTGTTCATAAGCAGCATCTTAAAAATAAGAGGCAGACAGTAACAAGCATTCCATGAGGAGATAAAGGTCAAGATCTTTTAAGGTGGCCATTCTTCCTTTCCAGGGGATGGGCTAGCTCTGTTTTGTGGCTGCTCAGATTCTGCACCTGTTCCCTGAACTTCTTGAAAGAAAAGTTGGAAAAGCACAGCTTTCGAGGTAGCACGTAGCAGTGGGTGCTGAATATTCATATCGTGTAACAGTGTGAGGGGAAACAAACCCGATCCAGCTTTGCTGGTTGTCTATGTTAATATTATATTTTGTTCATGTGTATATATAGAAATACATAACCTGGCCCAGCTTTGCTATCCCATCTGCATGAATATTTAAGTCCTGGGGAACATCCTCCCTGCTGCTCCTGCAGTTAGCTTGTGTCAAGCATGATTTTTAGCTGCTGCTGAGCTCTGTAGCAATTAACGCTGCAGCCCCTGGCTGTGGCACACAAACTGCGAGCGTGTCTTTGGGTTGCAGCTTGCCCAGATGCCTCGGGAAGGCTCCGATCCTCCTCCCTGCTCTCCCTCCCGGGCAGTGCCCGGGTGTGGGGCTGCGCTTGGCGCAGTGTCCCTCGGGAAGTCGCAGTGATCGGCGTGCCAGGGAGGGGGAGCCAGCGGCGAGAGCAGCGGGTCCTTTGGAGGTCACTGCTCTGCCCGGCTCCCTGCGGTGCCTTGCAGCTCCCATCCTTGGCAGGCTCACCTGGGCAGGCAGCGGCTGAAGTGCCTGGGGATGGCACATTGTCCCTTTGCATCCCTGCTGCAGGTGGATGAAGCCGAGCACACCCTGTCACTCTGCTCTGCCGTGCTGGGAGGGCTAATGGTGGCTTTGTAAAACTCCACATGGGCGATTCTTGTTGTGTTCTGTGAGAGCCAGTGTGGTATTTTCACTGGTTAAACTGGGTTTGGATGGTGCTTCTTGCACAGTGTCCTGTGCTGCTTAGTAAAAGACAAGGAGATGGTTTAAGGTGACGTATCCCACCCACATGCAGGTGAAATTTTATTCACTTACAGGTGATGGGTGCAGAGTCCAGGATTTGTGTACCTATCTCATAAAACCATATGCTGAATTATTTGGAGGACAGTGTGAACAGAATTAGTCTTAAAAGACGAAAAGCTAAAGACAGACTGGCTATGAAGTCCTTAAGGTCATCAGTGACTTATTGAGGGTGTAGTGTTCCCTGGCAGTATTTTTCAGATAAATGTCATTGGCCATTAGGAAAATCGCAGGTTCCTCTGCCTCTTCCTCACTACACTTCTCCAGAGGGACCTGAATGAAGCTGGATTTTTAAAGGGACACCCTTTTAAGCAACAGCAGGGAAACCTCTGCTCTGGCATTTATACCTTGTGACCAGGTTGATGCATACTAGGCATTAATCAGCCTGATAAGTCCCTGAATCAGGGCAGGAAGCCCTGGGGCGCTCCAAGCAGCTGCCTTGGGAAGTACTCAGTCTATGAGGAAACTGAATTTGTGCTGCAGAGGAGGGTGCTCTCATTTTGGAGTAATAAGTTGTCCTTACAGCTGCAGCTGTCAACAGATAATTACAGGAACTTCCTCACTCCTCCATGGACATCTCTTATCTGAGCTCTTTATTATACAGATCAAAGTCTATGCAGCAAATGGGTGCCTTTGAAATACCTTCACTAAAAGGTATTTTTTTGTTTGTTTGTTTTCTTGGTTTTTTGCCCCTCCCTGAGCCTTGCTGACAGTTGTAGTTTACTAGGTGTGCTAGCTGATACTGATATGTATCTTGAAAAAGAGGTGGAAGAATCAAGACGTTTTATTCCTTAAACCTGGTTTTTCTCCTTCATTCAGATTCAAGGATGCATCTGTAAACCCTCGCAGAGTGTAGAAGTAGATTGTTGTGCATGGTGTAGTACCATCATTTCAGTATTATTTTTCAAGTCCAGGGAATGGTTCTTACAGATCTGTTTGGTCTGTAAATTTCTGGTGATGTGAAGCAATTCCAGAACTGTTCTAAAATGCATGTGGTTGTCAGCTGGGGAAGCAAAAAGTCTTTTAAGGATGATGGAGATGATACAGCACTGTGTAAATTCTGTACTGAGCTGTATGATCATGTATCTTGGCTTTGAAATTATTTTAGATAAAGCTTTTTCTCCCCCCAGAATTTGATTATTTGATCCACAAGAAAGAGTTGTGTGAGCTCTCCAGGTACCTGCAGTCCTAAAATTGTAGTGTCCAGTCTCAGCTGCTCTAGCAGGACTGGGTTGGTGAACCATGTCTGTTCTGCTGCACTGCTGCATTTTAAATTTGGGAAGAAATGTGACTCAGCATCTGTCTGTTCAGTGCAAGACACAGGCAGAAGGACACAGGGCTGATTTTGGAGCTTGGTTAAGTTAAACCAAGCTCCAGTTAAACTTGTGAGGTAGGCATCTCCTCCAGGTGCATGTGCCAGGCATAAAGCTGGCATCCCATGGGCTGAGCAAGGAGCACCAAACTTTCAGTGAGCCTGTGCTGTCCATCAAAAAACAAGTTTTCTTGGTTCATGCATTACAGTCCAGAGTAGTTATTTGTTGAGTTCCAGCAGTTGTTTGTATTGGGAAATGGAAAATAGAAGTTCCAGACCTAGATGTTGGATAGGTCAGATGATGAAAGCTAAAAGCAAGAGAAGTGACTTTGGTTTTGTTATTCATACAAAAAAAAACCCAAAAAAACCCCATCAACCCACCACTTTAATAAGCTGCTACTACCACAGGCTTTGTGATTTTAAATATTCTAATTAATCATGTTCATATTGGAACACACAAGCTAACAAGATTTATTCATTTTGGGAATGTGCAGTGGTTTATCTGAGTGTCTCTTGAAAATTTTGAGGCATGACCTCCATAGAGGACAAATAATAGCCAGTGTTTTTTCCATATTTCTCCCATGTATAACATAAAACAAGAGATAGGAATTTATTTCAAAGGGTGCTCTTTTTTTCCTGGGGTTTATGTAATATCATTGAGTTTGGCTACCATATTCCTATAATTTGGGCATTTGGGATGTACTCAAAACTTGACATTTACGAATAGCAAACCTAATTATTAAGATTACTGACTTGAAAAAAAAAATCATTAATCAAGACTGCTTTTCAGATGTCTTAGTTGCTGAAAGGTGAAGTGGGTAATTTGTTTATGGCTAATACCTTGTTTTGGGGGATGAGGTGTCTCCAGCTTGGTGAGGAGATCTCTTCCTGAGCCTCCTTCCCAGGCTGTTCCCAGGGGGAATTCTGCAGGCAGTGTGTTCTGCTGCTCACCCTGACCGAGGGGAGTCTGGCTGGAGGATGTGGGTCTTACACAAGCTCAGAAGCCATCTGATCTTAAGGCTTTTCTAAGAAATTCTGGTGACTGATGGCTTGTCTATATAAACATAATATTAAAATATATATGGGTATTGTGTATGTATTGTGTACTTTTCATGTATTTATAAAGCTGTAAAAAAGAAGAGAAGGGAGGAGGTAAACCCCAGGAAGAAAGAAAAGCTGTTTTATCTGAAGAGGAAAATGAAGAAGAAATTGCTATGATTAGATTAAAGGATTTAAAACTCCAGGTTAGAATTCTTATCTCTTACCATCCACAGAGCACAGGTGTCATACTAGAACAATGACAGACAAAATTTCCCAGTTAAATGAGATTATCATGTGGATTTATGTCAGTGTCTGTAAAACAGAGGTCTGTATTTATGATTTAGCTGCTTGTCAATTTTCTTCTTAACTGTATTATCAGCAATTTAATTTGACTTTATGTTCTGTAGACAGAGTAAGTAAAACCAGTCTCAGTACTTAATACTGTTTTTTCTTAACTCCTGTAGAGTTTTTTGTTCCATATGGAGTAGCTGAGAGGGTTGGTAAAACCTTGGTTTGCATTTCCATTTGATAATCATCAACTTTTCTGTTCCTGCTTAGGAAGGTGGGTTTTGGGGGTGTTTGGGGCTCTGGGTTTGAGGCTCCCTCGGCTGCACCTGCCGCTCTCTGCAGTGATTTTATAACTTCTCCTGAAGGGCAGGCTCCTTGTTTTCCACTCCTCCCGTTCATGTGAAAGGCAAGGTTGCCTTTGCATAGTGCTTGCCAGAGGTCTGGTGAGTAATGGATTTTTGCACCAGGGAAGTCCTTGCACTGCACTTTTCTGGTTGACCTCTAGCTCTGGGTAGAGCCTGTTCCCGGGGCTGCACTGGATACTCCTGCAACTCCAGAGAGGGCTCAGGTACGGCAGCAGAGGCTTGGGGACTGCATTTCCCAACTCTGGTTTGGAGTGTGGATTGCTTTCCTCTTTGAAGCTAAATGGACATCCCTCTTGGATGCCTGATGGGAAAAGGCAGTAAAGGTCTGGTATAAGAAAATACAACATTTTAGGCACTGGAAAGCTTTTTAGGATTTTAAAGACTTGTTTTTGTTTTATACTCCTTGTATTTTGGAAAAGGCAGATACATAGTGTATATATATGAACAACAAATACTTAATGAAAAATCTGAAAGGAAAAAGTTGTCTGTATTTCAGCAGGGCTGAATCTGTGTCTAATGTTGAAAAAGTTAACATCATTGTTAAATTAATATGTGGTGGGTGTACTTAGTACTGCTTGGGGTTTTGATAGGAAACAGTTCAGATCTAGAGTTTGTTTCCCAACTGGTAGCAAGTTTCTTTCTATTTAGGCAGCAAGAAAACAGAGGTTTAGTCTAAGGCCACAATCTTTAAGTACTCTTCTTTAATGGGCACAATGTATTGTTTTTGGAGTTGCCTTACTCTGTGCCAGTATGAATTACAAAATCTGAAAAATTTGTGTGCATATTAACTGCACATGCTTTTTGTGTGGTAGAGCTCATTAATAAAGCCCAGGGAGGGGAAGAATTAATTTGTTATTAATGCAGAGGTAAATGAGAGCTCGGGAGGATCCTGTCCCAGTTGGGAGCTGTGTGTCTGCTCTTAACTGAATTAAGAACTTATTTAAGATGGGTGATATGGAGAGGAGCAAGTCCTGGTGGCCATAGTTTTTAAAAGGCAGGAATTCAGTCAGTGGAAAATAACCTTGGGAGTGTGAGCAAGGCACCGGGTGATGCAGAGCCAGCAGAAGCAGCTGGATGTGCGGAGTCAGGGAGGCTGACTCCATCCTCTGCCTTGTGCCCTGGGTGTGCACTGGCCTGTTCTGTGTCCTTTGCTGCTCTGAGCAAATAAAAACTCCTATTTTTAGTGCTAGACTGACTTAAAAATTCATGGCAAGTAAATACAAATAACTTACTTTGCCTGGAGTGATAGCTTCTCTGAGTTTGCTGTGGAATTATGGGTTTATTTAACTTGCAGGTTATATGCTATGATCCTGTTTGTTTTGTGATGATAAAGGTTATATAAGGGCACCTGTATGACTTTAGACCACCTGTTCTGATATGTTGTGTTAGTAAAATCTGAAATAAAAATGTAGTAATACAGAATTTAACTGTCACATGAGAGAAGTACTATTCAGAGGACAGCAGAAAAGTCTGGACAGCCAAAAGAATGTTTTTCATACTTTTCTGTTAATTTAGCAGTGAGTATCTCCTTTCTAAAAATGGCTTAATGTGGCTTCTTATTTTAAGATAGATCTGTTTTTGTCTGTTCTAAGCAGCATTTTATAGGAGAAGTTGCATAGGATGCCTGTGCTCTGCCCTGGGGAAAGGGTGGTTTGCAACCATATTCGAAGAACAGGCGTTTGTGCTATTGCACATTTGAATGGAGCAGCTGAACAGGGGAAGCTTCGGATATTACACCCGGTTATGTTTGTATTTGTGCACTTTGTTTATCTGAAACAAAGCTCAGTATTAGGCACCACTGGTTACTGCCAGCTGGGCCCTCACTCCCTGCTCACAGCTGTGTGTTCAGCACCGGGGTCTGCAGAGAATGGCTAATTAGACAGCCAGGCAGAACAAAGCCCACACAGTGGGGCTGGCACAATAGCATTCCTGTCTCACATTGGTCAAAAGATGGATTTTATGTCTTTATTCCTCCCCCCTCGCTCCTATAGTACAGCATGGATCAATAAGTGTTTCTTGTCCTTATGCAAGCACAGAGTCCTGTACTCTTTCTCCCAAAGGACATGGATTTGCACAGAACTTGCATGGAAACAAGCAGAGACCTGGCAGGCTTGGGCATAGTGTTCTGAGTAAAGGACCTTTAAGTTTTTTATACTTTATTAAGCATTTTTTATTATTTTTTAAAAACTTTGGTGAAAATAGTTATAATACAGGTATTGGGTGATAGTTGCTCTATTTATTATTTTTAAACCATTTAAGTGAAAATTTGAATTGGTTATAATATGTGCATTAGGTGGTCCTTTATTATGAGCATGTGTAAAGCTGTAACTGGATGAAAACCAAAACTGAGCTGGAAAATAGAGTTCACAGTTCAGTTCAGAATGTGAACGTGCTGTATTAGACTTGCCAGGCCTACACTTCCAATGGACATGATATACACAAGGTCTTTATTATGTCTGTTATGATTGTTCATCAGAATTTCTATTGGCAGTTTTGCTGTCAAGTTCATGGAGGTTTGGGGGCTGTAATTCCTTAAGGTGTGATTACTGGTTTGGAAGGAGAAAGTCAGCTGCCTGTTTCTAAGTCACTGCTAGGTTTGTTGAGTTGGCAATGTAGTCTCAATGAGGGGCAATTTTGTCTCTTGGCTGTGCTAGGACTTAGAAGGGAAAGCCCTTGCCTTAGTTTAAAGGAAACCTGAAAGTGACTTAGATTTTGGGGTGTGGTAGAGGGTTAGGTGTTGTTCTCTTCCAGTCAGTGAAAGAAAGAGCCTTTTAAAGAAATTCACGTCCTGATGGTGTATATCTTAAGTTTGAATTAACTTCTCATTTATGTGCTCAGTTGAAGTTTGAACCACTTTGAGGAAGGCTTAAAGCAGCTCATCCTGTAACAAGCTCCCTTCCCCAGTTTTTTTTCCTGTAGGTTAGATCTCCAAAATGGTAACTTCCTTTCTTTGTGTTAAAAGAAAACCTGAAAATCCTTTAAAATGGGCAAAAGGTGCTGCAAGGCAGGAGCCGTGAAGTGCTGCCCGATCAGGGAATGCTGATTTTAATGAGGGTGGCTCTAATGACTCATCCTGACTCAGTGCCTTTTCATACAGAGAGTAATTAGATCGCAGGCAGAATGTGCTGGAGGTCAAAAGTGTAAGTGGATTTAAGGGGAAGAAAAGGGTGAGTTCATGGGGAATGAACTTGGCTGTCTCTGAGGGCTTTTTTGTGGGTTCATCGAGGCTGCTGTGGGGGATGTTATGGCTAATATGGCCCTAGAGAGTGGAAAGGTAGGAAGGTGACAGAAGGCTGCTGAAATTGTAGGCAGACAAAATTGTTCTGTGGAATCAATGTGTGCTTTGCCAGTGTTCAGGTCCTGTGAGCATTGCTCCCAGCTTCTTTGGTCAACATTAGGAGTGTATATGCAAGAATTAAGTGACATTCATAGCCATAGTCACAGTGCTGCTGCAGTATTCAGCCCCTTTCAGAGATGTGCCAAGAGCACAGCCTGCTCTTTATCTGCTGTGGGTATCACAGCTACACCTTGTATACTGCACAAAGAACAGGCAAAATACAAAAAAATACTGAGGCTTTGTGCCATGCCCTGGCTAATTGTACCAGGACATTCAGATGTGTCTTAAAACCAAAGGCCTGGCAATGCCACTCACTTGGGATCAGTTTCACTTGATCCTCTGTTTAGAAATTCCGTGCTAAAAAGCTGTCACAGAAATAATGACAGTAAGTTTAAGGAACCTGGGAAGAAGGGACTCATCCAGATCACAAATTCAGGGAGCTCTAAGAGGATGCAGTGTAAGTTCCCTGTTTTCCATTGCCTAATTTTTACCCAGCTTCCTACATTTGTAGTGATTCCCTTGAATGGAGGCTGTGTTATGCCAGGAATGACACAGATGTTTGCAGGAAGAACCCTCATCCCAACAAGTCTGTAGTTGATTTTCTGCAGTCCTTGCACAAGTAGTGATGTCCAGCACCCCTCTGGGCAAGCAGACTGGAAAGGGGCTGCAGGTCAGAGGGCAGGTAAGGACTTCCTCTTGCTAACACTGCCATGTAAAGCATAGATAAAATCTGGGGTAGGAAAGAATCTTTGAGCTGATGTCAAAACACAGCAAGCTGAGATGAAACTCTGGGTCTTCCTGAAGTTGGCACTGAGCAGTTTTGATCCTTAGGAATTCATTACCTCCTTGCTAATTTAACATTCCAAAAGAAGCTCCAAGGACAACATCAGGTTCCTCAGCTTTGGCCAGGTATCATCCAGCTCTGGTCTGAATATGGAGGTTCTGTTGATATAAACTATTTTATTTTGTATTCCAGTTATTTTTGTTAATGTAATCCCGTTAAATACGGTGAACAAATCCCATGCTTTCAGCCTGATGGCAGGATCTTGTCTTGCCTGTCAAGATTTTAAATTCACCTTTGTCCATGTTATGTTCCCCTGAACCAGTGGGATTACCTTCAAAGGGAAGGATTGCAGAGGCTTGGCTATGAAACCACCGTAACAACACAGAGCGTGTTGCTTTGCTGGTGCACAGCAAAATGCAAAAGTCTGTAGGTGACATAGTCAAGTTCCTTTTAAAAAATCATTATTCCCCTACATAAAATTATAAGTATTTAGCAGCTATTTTTTATTATGCATAGGGATTTTTTTCAATGCTATTTTTAGAATTCCATTACAAGGGGAATCTTTATACCTCCTCTGTGGTTCTGTAATGAAGTGTAATTGTTATTTTGTGAATACATGGGATCTGTGAAGCCTCCCAGAATTTCTCATAAAGCACAGAGGAGCAGTGGGACTGGGAGACAGTTCTCAGCTGGAACAGGTGCATCTCCCACAGCTGAAATCAAGTGTCTGGCCAAGGAGAGGTAGTCACAGGTAGGACCTTCTGATGCTAGGATGATCCAGGATTATTTTCCATCACTTTCGGGGATCAATTTGAGGCAGAGTAGACTGCTCCCTGGATTTTCCTCTTTAAAAACACAAGTGACATTTGCTGTTTATCCCATTTCACCACCCATTCCACACCAGTTTCCCAACACCTGGTATTTCTGGGTTCATTCTATCAGGCCCTGTGTAAGCAATCTATGTCCAGTTAATTTAGACTTTCCCTCTGCTCTGGCATTGCCAAAGGCCAAACCAATAAAGGCTAAAATGAAGAAAGCAGGAAGCACTTGGAACTTCTTGACACGAGGTCCCTTGTCCCATTCAGCTTTGGCTTTCTAAACTCCCTCCCTGCCCTGCTCAAGCAGTGCCTGGATGTTCTACCTGTCCCTGTTCCTGAGTCAAGTGTTTTGTCTTTTTTTTTTTTTTTTTTTCCTTTTTACATCTTTGTTTATCTTTCTGCCACCTCTGCTGGCCTCCTGCTCATCAGCATGAACCATGCTTGAGCTCGGAGGAAGTGGTGCTGGAACGGGCTTTCCCAAGCCTGTCTTTCTAGGTCTGTGTCTCATGGGATTCTTCCAGGCTGGAATTGGCTTTCTTGCAGTCCAGGAGATGCTGCTGTTGCCTGCCATGTTGCCTCAGTATCCTGAACTCCATCTCACAGTCTCTGCAGGCAAGGCTGCCCTGACCTTTGCATCCCGAGGTCTGCCATGTCTTTGTTTGAGAGCCAGCACCAACACCCTGTTTGTGGCTTCCTGAGCACCTCTGTCAGGGAGGTGTCATCAGGAAGGCACTATGGAAACCTCCAGGAATCTGCCTCTCTGGCTGGGTGAGTGCCCTGTGAAGATCAGGGCCTGTGAATATTTGGGCTTTTCAGAATGGTTTGTCCTAGAGCCCGCAAAATGTTCTTTTCTCTTTAGCTTTACAAAGCTGATGGGAAAGACTTCAAGATGTAACTAGTTGGAGCACGACAGTGACTGCAATACAATGACATTTGCAGCATGCCTTAGGTCCTGCAGTAGGATTCAAGGACGAGCTTTAAATAAATCACAAAACCACTTGGAAACTTTGGTGTCAGAAGTTCAGCCTCTAATAAATGATTCTGCTTCGAGGCAGGTCAGAGCCACTTCCCCTCCTTTGCCTTCTCCCTCTCCCTCCGCGTGAATAAAAAAAAGGCAGAGTGCACTGAGAAGGACAAGCTGTGGATTTTAAGGAAAATGGCAATCTTTTCTGCTTTACAGCAGAGAGCAGTGCACAGCCCCCAGTGCAGTGTGCTGGATTTTGTGCTCAGATACGATAGCACGGCGTTACTCCATTCCTGTCTGCCCTCCTATTTATTACCGGGACAAGAGGCACATTGTGAGCACGGCTCTTCATTTTCTCTTTGCTCATTTCCTATTGCTGCACCGGTGTTGAGCAGGCTTGTGCTTAAACTTAAACCAGAATTAAACTATATCCTGAGATACTCTTCATCTGACTGATATGCCAGTTGTGGCATGTTTTTTGTTTGTTTCCACTGATAAGAGTTGTGTTAGGAAAAACCCAGAATTTAAGTCTATGCTTTAAAAAGTAAAGAGTACGTTTTCCTTTATTCCTTGAGCAGTAGAAACTGACAGTGTCTTTAGAAGTTCTGGCTTCTTTCAAGTTGTGTTTATTCTTTTTATATAAATGAAAGCAAAGCAAGGCTTTTGAAGCACTCTCACTTTGCTAAAGGCTGGAAATGACACAGCTGAGTCCCGGGTTTCATTCACACTTCTCCTGTGCAGGGCTTCCAAACTGATACTATGAGATGGGTCTATTTATGCTTTGCCGAGTTAAAATGCAGCCTGTTAACTTGTGAATGTGTGTCAACTGCTCAGTTAAGGAGGGACAAATTGTCTGAAGCCGCTGGTGGTTAATAGTGCAGCTAAAACAAACACAGAAGCGTTTTGCTGTTAGTGGCCTCTGCCCTGGATTCTGAATCGTGAGCCATTGTTCTCGGTGATTTCTAGAATGTTTGGGATTTGCAAACCTTGGCTTGTGAGGCAGGGAAGGCACCAACGACTGCTGTTTCTCAGCCATGTTTGCGAGTGCTCAGTGTGAACTTTGTTTTCCGCAGGATCTGCAGGCGTGGGTGAACGGCGCTCACGAGAATGGCTTTGTCCTCGTCTCCTTCGGCGCTGGAGTCAAGTACCTGTCTGAAGACATCGCCAATAAGTTGGCACACGCCCTGGCAAGGCTGCCTCAGAGGGTTATCTGGAGGTAAAGGCAGTGTTGGAGGAACTTAGGGTAATTTGGAGCGTGCTTGTTTCCCACTGGAATTGCAGAAGCTGGAGTTGAGACTGCCTGGGTGGCAGAGGTGATGTGGCACTCCTGAAAAACACTGGGCATGAAAATACTGCAATACCCCGGTAACAAGGAGAAGCAGTTATTGTCGTGGCAGAATAAGGCATGGGCACACTCCTCGGCTGAGTTTATAGCCTTGGAAGGATTGGAGACAGTGAAAACAAGCAAAGATTATAACATTTAGGATATATTGTCTCTGTTTTTGATGAAAGAACTACCCCAGGGCTCAAGAATGAAACCTGATGATGAAAAGTCTCCCTTTTCTTTCTTCTTCCCCCTTTTCCTCACTTTTTAAGGCCCCTTTTCCTTTTTTTATGTGTAAACACAGACTTCTGTTGTTCATTTTTCCACTTGCTTTTTCTCTGTGAGAAATTGAAAGGAGAGATACTTTCAGAAATCAGAATCAGCAAGATGTTCTCCTAGTTCTAAAAACATCTTGCGTAGTGCTCACAATTCCCTGTAAAAATCAAAAAACGGTTTAGTCAGCTCTGCTTCGCATCAAGCATCACTGATATAATTTGGTGGAGTTCATGTGAACCATATTTTTTTCAGATATTCAGTGTCTTATACCTCATGTAGGTGTCTCACAACCCTGCCACAGTCCTGGAGCTGTATTAATAGTTTTGGAAGCCTGTTCCCCACAATATTTTAGGGGATGTCCTTGCTGCTGTATGTAGTTCCAAGGATCAAATCCCACTAATGAATGGGAAAAATGTGAATTTTTCAGCCTATGGCAAAGAATCTGTGGTAGTAAAGGTGACATCAGTTTCAGTTTGGAGTAGAGCCACTGTTTCCTTATGAATCCCACAACACTGCTTGGCTTCTAATTAATAATCCAAATTTATCTTACTGCTTTTCTTCTGTCCTTTTACTATGTTTTCCCTGGAATATGTCTCTTTAGGGAAGTATCCCTGTTTTGTAGTAAAGAAATCTGGAGGATTTTTCTCGAGGACAGCTTTTTTAATGCCAGCCCAACAATTTCATTTAAAGCCTTCTATTAAGATTTAGGTATTTATACATCAGTCAAAGGTAATTTGGAGCTTTTTTGGGATTTGGGGTTTGGTTTTGTTCCTCAGATCATGAATTTATGTGTTGGACAGAAAAGTGGCGAGTACTGCTTGGCAGTCTCATTGTCATGATGCTAAATCAAGGGATTTTTAGAGATTTTATGTCCTTCTGGTTAGGGAGGACAAGCCAGTAAGATAATCAATTGCTTTTATATAACTTTGCATAAATAATGTAGCCTTTTTTGACATACAAAAGTACAAGCAAATTGTCAAAGATGTATGTCTTGCTGAATTGCAGTGCGTAGCTGGTTCTTTCTGAAGTTGCAGTTCCAGTCCTCACGAATGAACAAAACAGACCTATCCTTTAGTAGTTACTTTGGAGGGTTTGATAACTGTTTCCATTTCATGTTACTGGTTTAGGTTTTCAGGAAATAAACCAAGGAATTTAGGCAACAATACCAAGCTGATCGAATGGTTGCCACAAAATGACCTCCTTGGTGAGTATCTGTTTCCATTATTTATTGCTTATTCTCTCTTGAGTTCAGTTTGTTCTTGTAAAAATACTCCACTGAATTAGGAGTTATTATAAAGCCAGGATAATTTCTGTCATGCCAGTCATGAAGCAAGAATATTAAATTAGGATCTGAAGAGAGAATTGAAGGCCTCTCTGTTAATTGTCTTTCTCTGATTTGAATTTCATGTTTTCCCTAAGTTCAAAGACTGTTCAAGGAGTCATAAAACAGAGCATCAGAGTAAGTTTTAGGAGTCTGTAAATACTGTTTTGTAAATACAGGCAAGCTCTACGAGAACTTGGGTACATGATGCAAGCTGATAACCTTTCTGATGAACTGAGGTGTTTCAGGTTCTCAGGGGGAAATGAAACTCGCCATTTTAATTTTTTTTTTTTCCCTGTCAAAGCGTAGTTAAGCCCATTGCGGATCTGAGAGGCTGCAGAATATTTGACTGCTTCTGGATGTTTGTGTGTTCCCAAAGCAGCTCTGATGGGAGCTTAACTAGCATTAAGCATCAGTGTGTGTGTGTGTGTCAGCTGGAGAACATAGTGAGTAGGCAGATGACTCCTAGAGCAGGTAGATTTGTTTTGGTTACAGGGTTGCTCTGAGGCAGGCTGCTTTTTCTATCACGTGAGGCTGTTGCTGTGATTATTATGTCTTGCTAACCTCAAATAAGGTATGTGAAGCTTTAGGGAGAGTGTGACATCCATTGTCCTGCCATTAAAAAAATATATATTCCATACAAAAGCGTGCTCCCCCTTGCTCACATGTACAGCTGAACCTGCTGGAGTCACCACCTCCAGCTTCTCAGCTGTAGGCAATGCATATTAATTACTCCATTAGTCATTTTACACGACTCATACACATGAGAATTTTCTTTCTTTACTTTGGCTGTTCTCTCTCTCAGTGTATAAGGAAATGATTTAATGCATGAAGAATTTCAGCAGAGTGGGTTTAGGTAGAACTTCAGAACAAGCTGCAGTAATTTTAACCTGCCTGAGTTGCAGTTATGGTGGTAAATTTGTTGTACCCAGGTGCTGAAACAACTTTATATAAAGGAGATGGAAGTGCATTTTGTAACCTTCATGCCTCTTGTGGTTCCAGGTCACTCTAACATTAAAGCTTTCCTCAGTCACGGCGGCTTGAACAGCATTTTTGAAACCATGTACCACGGTGTCCCAGTGGTGGGCATTCCCCTCTTTGGAGACCATTATGACACCATGACCCGTGTGCAGGCCAAAGGGATGGGAATACTGCTCAACTGGAAGACCATGACTGAGAGTGAGCTCTATGAAGCCCTAGTAAAAGTTATAAATGACCCCAGGTATGGAACAAGCAGTTGTTTGTGTGTGAATGGATATGAAACCTTTGTGCAGTGATAAAAAACTGCGTTGTATTATTTGTGTGTATAGTTGAGGCAAGTCTGGGTGTTTGTCTTATTTCCCAAGATTACCCAACAGCTGAGGTTTCTGTGTGGGTGCTGGGCTTGTTGCTCAGCACCAAAACTCAGTTGTCTCACTTGCTCTTTGTAGCAGTTGCCATGTGGAGGGCGCAGAGGTTATGGGAACAAACCTGTCCCAACGTATTCCATGTTGCAGACCAAGGTCCCTTTGTATCTGTCTTGATTACTCCACACGAGCAGTCTGGCTGTGGTGCTGCCTGGAGCAAGATACATGTACATGGTTTGGGTTGTAGCTAGAATGGGGAGGTGTTCAGGAAGAGTGACTCTAAGTTCTGTGATTTTATTATTAAAAAATTGTGTTTCAAGTGTTATTTTCCTGTCCTGGCCTCACTCATATGCAGATTAATATTAGTGAGTGGTTATCTGGCAGTATATTGTATTGGCCTAACCCTAATTTTGGAGTGTGGTGGTATTGATGCTTCTTGCTTTCATGGCAGCTGAGTCTTTCTGGGAAAGGAGATTGCTGTTAGGAGCAAGCGGCAGAGAAGGGGAATGTTGATAGCGATCTTGATAACATTTGTTGCATCACCTTCCCCTTGTGCAATTATCTTTGGTGTAAAGGCAAGTCCTGTGTAAATAAGCTGCAGATAGGAGAGGAAGAATTTGGCAGGATTGGCTGCTGGGGTGAAAGACCAAGAGTTTTGGGCGAAACTCTAGACCTGGGCAGAAATGGTTTATTGCAAAATCAACCCCAGGTTTTCCTCTGTTGGGCATTTCTCTGGTGATTCAGTTACACAGTGACACGAGATGACAGCTCTTCCTTTCTTCCTTGTTTGCTTTCCTCCCCGCAGCTACCGGCAGCGGGCGCGGAGGCTGTCGGAGATCCACAAGGACCAGCCTGGACACCCCGTGAACCGGACTGTGTACTGGATCAATTACATCCTGCGCCATAACGGAGCCCAGCATCTACGTGCTGCTGTTTACAGCATCTCCCTGTTTCAATATTTCTTACTGGATATTGCCTTGGTCCTACTAGTGGGTGCTGCCTTACTTTACTATGTTTTGGCCAGGATGGCAAAATTAATCTGCAAGCAGAGCAAGCATCTCTGGTCCAGTGACAAACATAGCACTGTTAATGGACACTACCAGAACGGGATCCCCAATGGCAAGTATAGAAGAAATGGCCACATTAAGCATGAAAAAAAGGTGAAATGAGCCAACAGCCCCATGTAAAGTAGTAATGAATCAGATCAGTAATCGAATTTTATCGCTGTAACTTAGTCTAACAACTACTTAAAACCTCAATAAGCAGTTCTAACACTCCCCTTCAGTATGTAATATTATGTGACAAAATTCTACGGAACTAAGAGAAGTCTTTAAAAAAAAAAAAAAAGGCAAGCACAACCTAAAATGGAAAATATTTTATTCTTAATACTGATATGCAGAGAGGTTATTTTGGCACTGAAGTTTTTAGAAGCCTTAATTCTCTAAAGTTCTATACAATGACCGTATTTATGAATTTTCAGCTTTTAAAAGCTCAGTGTGTGTGTCCCAAATGAGGAGAGGTTACTTTTTATTTGCAGAGGTGTTCTCCCTTTATTTTTTTATTATTTTAATATCTCCATCCTTTTAGCTGAGAGAACTCTCTAGTGCTAGTTCTGTGTTTCCTTTGTGGAAGGTTCAACCTGTTGTGTAAGAATGTTGTTTAAAACACAAATTATTTCCCCCAGTCTTTATGTGAGAAATAGCAAGTTGTGGACTGAGAAAACAAACGTTTAAAAAAAATAGGAGTAATCTTAATGAGCACTGAAGAAAAATGGCAAAAAATATGTACTCGTTTTACTGATAAAGCTGCATGACTCTTCTGCTCGCTACAGTACTTTGGAGAAAAGGGTCCTGAGTAAGTCTACAGTGTGTCCTAACTTTAACTGAGACAAATTTTTGTCGCCTTTCTCTGCATACAGAATTTATGCCACAAAAATATTAGGGAGTCTTATTTCAGTTCCAAATATGGCTGTGTGGGAAGCAGATTTGCATAATTAAGAAAAACAAGTGAAACAACAGCAACAAAAAAAAAAAAAAGAACTTATAAAAATCTAGCTCTGTGCTTAGTGCAGAAGGTTTTGTGATGGCCCAGAGCTGTGCAAACTCGAACCACTCCTTGGGGTTTGTTTAAAGGGAATGACCCCCACACAGCGCTCCCCCAGAGTTGAATGTCTTTCCTGTTAATTCTCATTAAGTTCTTTCTGAATCGCAATGTTGTAGATGTTCTTTCAATGGTTGTATCTGGAGAAACAGAAATATTACCTTCTATTAGTCTGGGCCACGCAATCCATGTTCCACGTAGTTGCCAATAGGAATTCCGCGCTGCGGGCGGTGTCCAGCTGTCCTGCCCAGGGCTGGTGGCACGTGTGGGGTGAGGCCTGGCCACCTGGCGTGCAGAGGTGGCCCCATGTCCCCCTGCCTCCAACAGCCTCCTTCAATCATTGTCGCCGACACGGGACGCTGGCAGCCGAGTGTGCTCCCAGGGCGGGAATGCCGGGCGTGGAATCGTTGCTTGCCCTGCTGAACCAAAGTTGGCAACTATGAGTTTTATTTCCATGTCATTCTGTTTACTTGGAATTTGCACTACACACGTTGTGAGTGTATGCTTTATTTATTTGTAGTTGGAGGTCCCGTGGCTGAAAGAGAAAGGAGGGAAGCCCGTTTTGCCCTGTGTCGCTCACTAACATGGGAGGAGTTGGGATGATGACGGGATGCTGAGCTCATCTTCATACACAGTGATGCAAAATTTCATCACCATTCCATCAGGAGCCTTGGTCCTACAGCAATAAATAACAGTGCAGATATGTTTCTAATATGCAGGGCAGCTACTTGTGCTGCTCTCTGAATACTTGAACAAAAAAAAGGTATTATAAATATAAGCCTCTTAGCTATATCTTTTTACAATCTCGCAGCCCGTGGCAACTACAGGAGCACACAGAGGCGATGAATGGTGGGATGGTGAGAAGACTTCGAGTGTATGAATGACTTGGTTTAAAATGTGGGGGTTTTTTGGCATTAAAGAAGGTACAAAAGCACTGACCGGATGATTAAGCATAATTTAATCTCCACTGTGATAAAACTTAAGCAATAAACATGGATTTAATAGAGAAAGTCTGTTGTTGGAAGTATATTTTTGTTCAGCTGAATGCTGGTTGTCTCCAAGTACCCACTGTATGTGTGTACTTAAATGTGGATGCTTACTGGGGTACACACAACTTTTCTTCTCAATGTTTACTGTGCTGCATGATATGTATTTGAAATCAGAAATATCGCTTTTATTGTGACTGTAGGTCCATTTCCCATTGGAGCTTTGAATTGAAGGAGAAAATGGTTAATTAAGTTTCTTAAAGGCAATTCAATTTTTTTGAGGTTGGTGGACATACCTGGCACAGTGTTTTGTTGTTTCACTGTATGTAGTAAGCTCTTCACTTGAAAAGCAGGGCGGAAAGGTTTTTCACAGTGATGTTAGTTGAGATGATGGATTGATCTCTTGAGTAGTCTCTGTAGGTACAAACATGCAGCAGTTCTTTTACAAGAGGCAGTTGCTGCATTCGTGGTATTGCCAAATTCCTGATGAGGCGGATCCACCTCATGTCTAGAAACACCTGTTGTGTTTCAACTTCTAAATTCAAACACAAGCTGTTACTGTGGTTATTTCAATCCCCTCTTTGCCACAGCAAGCAAATTGTTCCTGTGTTTCAGACACAGAATTGAGCAGTGATTGCTGTTGGTGCTCAGCCACTGTTGAAATCAGCCAAATGGCTGAAGGAATGCTAAAGAAAGGGTTTAAAAATACTTGTGTGTCTCCAGACTGCATCACAGTATCAGGACTGAGAGGCTTTAGTCACCCCTCTGATCAATAGTAGTTATTAGGCATTGAACAGCCAAACACTTAGAAGAAACGGAATTCTTCTTCCAAGACCGTGCTGTGCCACTGATTGGAAAATACCACAGTTGGACCTTGCTTATCCTAATCAAAATCACACCTTTTGAAAGTTATAAACCTGATTTATTTATGAGTGTATGTTTTCTCAAACAGAGGCCAGCAAATGCTGAATCTTACTTCACTGTTAACTGAAGAAGCACACTGTGTTGGGTAATCCTGGTTTCTCTGTAATGAAACAAAATTTGGATAGAAAAGACCCGGTTCCTCATACATTGAGGGGATGGAAGGTTGAACAGTATTTAGGGAAATCTTGGAAATTCCTGTTGTGGAATTTTCTATTGGTGTAGGGGACAGAATCATCCAGTTGTTTAGGTACATGAGGCTTATATTGCTTACGTATTAAGCAGTAGTTGAGGAAATAAACAGATCAGGAATGCCAAACCTTCCTTGGGTTGTTACCGAGCCAGTTCAGGATTTGCTCCTTAAAAGAGCAGCATGGGCTAAGATTGAAGTATTCAAGTGTATCAGGTGGGTTTTTGAGGCACAAACATCAGCCTTCTATACATAGGTTTAGGAGTGCTGGTCTGTGCAAGACAAGCACTGATTTAGCAGAATTGCACTGCATGGAGCATTAATTGTTAAATATCAATATAATTATATTTTAATGAAATAATGGTATCTCTGGGAGTAAGAACTGGTGGGGAATAGTTACTAAGGGAGGAAACAACCTAGACTTCGACTTTTGCAAGTGAATACCAAGATTTTTGGCATCCAAATACTCTTAATGCAGGGAATACCTACAGACACTCTTATTCCAGTTTAAGAGACTGAAATAATCTCAATTTTTACATTTCTGTACTGATAGTAATGGACACAGAGTTATTTTGCATGCATCTGTTCATCTTTTTTCCCTTGCCATTTTGTTGTCCAGGGAATCATATTTTACCAGAGCTTTATAGTAATATAGATGTTTTACTACATTCCTTCATACTTAAGAATTGTTTAGGATGAGTTAACAAAGTTTTAATTTAGTGTCTATGAGTTTAATTTGTTAGGGGAAAAAAGCCTTGCCAGATATCATAAAATGGGACAATTGCTTATAAAGAGTGTAGGTGAATACACATAGGCATAAATATGGACAGTGTTCTCTTTTATAGAAAGTCCTGTGTTTTGGAAAACAAGTGGGTGAAGCTGGGATTGGGAAATCCCAGAGGGCTGTAGGTGACCATGAGATATGTCTTTCCATGTCAGGAAGAATTCCTTGTCTCTCCTCCTGACATGGTGTTGCACAGGCTGGGCTTGGCAGTGTAATGATTAGCTTGGGAGAGATATAAGCAGCATTTTGTGTGTTTGTGTGTGCTGGTGCTACAAGAAAGTGCAGAATTGGAGCAGGTGTTCAAAACTAGAAGGGGCAAAGGTCAGGAGGATGCTTGGACTTAAGGGGCTGGTTGGAGATGAGCTGCAGTGGGCATAGAGATGTTTAGCACCCTCTGGAATGTCTCTGTGTTATCTGTGCTCCTCAAAGCTCACCTGGTAATTGTCCAAGCTTGCTGCAAAAAGATGCACTGAACTCCTGTGAAAGCCTGATGGGAAGAAATTGTTCTCATTCTAAACACAAACAACTCTTTGCTTCTTGAAATGAAGCAGCAGATACGTGATAATCTCAGATAGAGGCCTTGAATAAACTCCCATTTTCTGCTCCTCTGAGATTTACAGCAAGGATAAGAGTTTTCAGCCCCAGGAGATGCCTACTGAGGGAAACTTAGTAGAGACAGCAAATATGTATGTGGAGAAAATAGAGTTCTGTAAGGAATTAACACATTTGCCTGTATTTGTAAGAGGTTCTCCTCTGTTGTGCCCTGCATTTTTATGCTTTTATGCATCTTCATCTGAATGTTTCTGTATCTTCCCTTTTTGGTACATCAGCCTTTCTCAGCAGCATTTTTACTGTGTGTTAGTTTCTGAGCTTGCCAGGTGTTGATTTGTCACTTTCCCAAATCCCCCTTGGCATTTCCCTGCCCTCCTGGTTCTGCTTTCCAGGATAACTCACCTGGGACACCATAATTCTGCCAGAAGCTGTTCCAGTAGTTCCATCCCAGTTCTGCTTGTCTGGAAAGCTCCTGTGTATCCTGTATGTCCTCCCTGGGCTCTGTTGGCTCTTGGGTGGAGGCAGCCTCGCCCCAGGGAGCATTTCCAAGCCAAGATTTAAGTTTGGACATTGGATTTCACTCCAGATAAGACCTTTCAATGCTTCAGGCCTCACCCATGAGATTCTTGATGAAAGAAATGTTTATTTAGCTTTTCTTTTTTGTTGTTTTTGGCTCTGCAGCCTCTGGTCTGGTAAAAGGTGCAGTGCTGGGTCTTTCGGTGGTGCCAAGAAAAGCATGACAAGGACATGCATGAATTAAGATCTGTGCTACTTTTACTGGAAAAAAAATGCTGGAGTTTGTTTTTTTTTTAGATGAAATTATAAGAACTTGGAGTGTGATTGATGGTTGGATTCAGCAAGGGGAATAGTGTATTCCCTGGATCCCATTGCTTGTGTTACTCAGGTACAAGAGCTTCATCCATTCTTTTTTAAGGACTCTTTTCCACTGGCCACGCCTCCTGCTGTGGACTGCAAGTGGCTCCTGGTTTTTGCAGTCACATCTCCTTTGTGTGGAGCTGCACCACAAATGAACCCGGTGAGAAGATCCAGGTTAAAAATAACCCCATGGGAGTAAACCCGAGGTCATTCCCTGTTTGTTTGTCTCTTTCAGAGCAGCCTCATGACAGCAGACGGCGCAATGAAGAAACCAGGGGGTGAGGAATGACATGTAATGAGGGGTGGGACTGTGTGACTCCATGCTTTTCCCAAAAAGACAAATGAATCCTTACCTGTACGTGACATTTGGGATTCCTGAAAGATTCATCAGCTTCTTTAATTTTATGTTTCTTTGTTTTTTGTGTTTTAAGTGTGCATTTAGTGGATGTGAAGAGAAGAGCATCTTAAGGTAACAATAGGAAACATTCCAGTCTATCCATGGGAGCCTGATGGGATTGCTGTATCAAATTAAGAGGGGGTGGTATAGAAAAAACTTCTAGTTAAGAGGGTTAAAGTGACATTATAGGTAAAACAACTTTTTAGAAGCAACAAATTGCCATCACTGATCAAATACCGTAAGAGTGACTTTAGGGCAAGCTATCATTCCCAAATCTGTGACCAACTTTCTTGCTGCTACTTTCTTAGGTAATTCCTTAATCTTCAGGAAATGTCCCACAGACCCAAACCACTTAACCATTTCACCAGATGTGTTGTTATGGACTGTTTCTGGGCAGTCCTGCTGTTCCTGGGTGTGGGAGGAAAGGTTGGGAAAGCTGGACGCTCTTCCTTGTGTCATAGGTGTCACCACATGTCCACCTGGGTGGCTTCCCAGGTGAGGGCACACCTCGGTGTGTTGGCAGAGAGAAAACACAGAGGGAATTCTGGAGGGGTGGGTGAGGGAGGAAGGGCAGGAGTGTGATCTTCTCCTTTATTTGTCCATCCTATAGCATGAGGAATTTGTTTGTGGAATGTCTCAGGAGCTCTTGTTGGGGCTGTCTGCCCGTGGTGCTGGGTGTCTGTTCTGCTTTCTGCTGTGTCCTTCCACCTTTTTCAGGTCATTGCCCTGCCCAAAAAGTGACCCCTGTGGCCTTCCTCTGGTCAGGCTATTTAATGGTTGCCTTCAGTGCTCTGAGTTTTCTCCATTCTGCTCCAGGACAGGAAGGACTATTCACTTGCTGGTTGATTTTGGGTGGTGTCCTGTGTAGGGGCTCCTCATCTCC
This sequence comes from Chloebia gouldiae, assembly GCA_003676055.1. Classification (NCBI taxonomy): domain Eukaryota; kingdom Metazoa; phylum Chordata; class Aves; order Passeriformes; family Passeridae; genus Chloebia; species Chloebia gouldiae. The sequence goes on along the minus strand of QUSF01000069.1, from coordinate 85,854 downwards.
TGCTCTCTGTGCTCCTGTCTAGGATACAGGAGAAGGCAGGTGCCCTGGGCCATGCAGGAGCCCTCAAGGTGGGGATGCTGGGATGAGCCATCCCTTTTCTCACACCATGACTGGGAACATGGTCTACATCCCCAGTTAGGGGAGTGGGGAATAAAGGAGCTGTGTGGGTGGCAACCAGAGGGCAGCTGTTCAGGCCAAGTTAAAATATCAGTGTTGGCTGGAGGGATTTAAGCAGTGTATAATTCTGGTCACTCTTTAAAGGCTGATTTCTCCAGCCTTTAGCCCACAAACTCAGTTTGAACTGTATTAGAGGCTGAATTACCTGAGCCACTATGATCTGTGTAAAATGGAGGCCAGGTTGTAGCCCCCCATTCAGTGTCCAGGGACAGTCTGGGTGCCAAGGGAGCATTCCTTCAGCCTCTGCTCTCCCTCAGTCTGCACGGATCAGAAACTTTCTGGCAGAGAACAATTGGTTCTCAGGGCTGGGGCTGGGTGAGAGCCCTGAGCAGTCCCTGCCCAGTACTGGGCCTTGGAAAGGTATGTCAGGTGTGGTGTGAGAGATTATTAACCATGGCAAGGGACCAGTCATGCGAGCCAGAACAGTTCTTATTGACATTTTTGGGGAAGTTAGTTCAGCTGAACACTAATATTCCTGTAACTGTTGAAGCATTGCTGCCCCTTCACTCTCCACACTGCCTTTATTTGCATTTTTCTCCTGATGCTTTGCTTCACTCTGTGAGAAATATGAAGACACAACCACCTCCCAAAAAAATCCCTGCTTGACAGGAGTTGCCCTCCCCAGGGCATCATGTCCAGATGGTTTTGAATATCCCCAGGGAAGGAGTCTCCCCAGCCCTTCTTTGGACAGGCTGCTCCAGCACTCAGTCGTTGGAGTGCTGCTCTTTTCTCTCAGCATCCCTGAACCCCTGGGTTTGCTGGCACCAGATTTCAGGAAGGAAAAGCCAATTCCCAGCTCGTTCAGTCGCTCTGACAGACAAAGGCTGAGAGGAGCTGAGGTTACACAGCAAAGAGCGGGGGAAAGAGCCTGGGAAGGGAGTTTAGCCAAATAACTAATCTGTGAGGCAAAACCAGAAAGGTAAAGTTGGAGGTGTCCAAGGCTGCGCTGGATGGGGCTTGGGACAACTTAGTGTAGTGGAAGGTGTCCCTGCCCATGGCAGGGGTTGGAATCAGATGGGCTTTATGGTCTCTTCCTGCCCAAACTATTCAATAATTCCATGATTCATTATGTGATTTAGGCTGGTGGCTTTCTGATTGTATCACAGGAAGAAAGTGCTTCTTAGTTTCACCCTGGAGCTTGATAAACTTGCAGCCAGCCCCTCATGGTTCACATGTGAACTGGAAACCCTTTCCACTTCACTTCTGGCTATTTCTGGGCTGGGAAATATCTCTGTGTTTTCCAGCATCACCTTGGCTTCTCACTATCTGTTTCAAAGGATGGCTTTCCTCAGAAAGTGTGCTATTTTGCTTTTAAAAGGCACTTGAAAAGGCCTAAACCAAACCAAAATCTGCTACTCAGACTGACTGAAGTTAAAAGACTTGAGATTCCAAATCTCAGTTTATAGCAGTATTGGAAATTTCCAGTAGAGTGTGTTTCTGTTTTTTTTAAGATGATTTTTGGTTTTTTGAGGGGTTGAGGAGGATTAACAAATGTCTGCATCCCTTTACATGTGTCAGCATCCTACGTCTGTATTCATGAATCCCTGTCCTCTGTGCCAGTCCTTTGGCATCTTGGGCTCCTTTTTCCCAGGGCTGGAAGCTGGAGCATCCTATTGGAGGCATTCCCTTAGCAGAGCTGCTTTCCCCTGCAGCCAGCCTGTTCGACATCCGCCGCTTTTTTCCCTTTTCATCTTTTTTTCCCCTCCCGTTTTCCAATCCCCCCCGCGTCTTCCCGCTGCCGTCCATAGGTGGGGCTGTACTGCCATCTGGCGTCGCGATCTCGGCAAGCCGGGAATGCACATCCTGCTTCTTGGGAAAAGTGGTTTTCTGCTGCTTCTTGGGGCTGTGCGACCTGCAGAATACCCTCATCAACAAACAAATATCCCCCCCCCCCCCCCCCCCCCCCAAAAAAAAAAAAAAAAAAGAAGGGAAGCAAAGCGGCATTTTTGTCGTCTCCCAGAGAGTTGTAGCTGCCTCAATGGGAAGGGGTTTTATTGGATGTTATGTGTTCTTTATTGTAAGTTTTTGTTAGATGATGCAGTTGGGATTTGAGCCCTTCTGCAGTATCCTTTTTCTTATCCCTGTTCTTTGATCTCTGTCACAAATCAAGTGGAATCTTCCACGTGTTACCCTTGTGCCAAAGTGTCCGTGTGGTTTAGGAGATGTGTTTTCCCACTAATTTCCCATATTTGTATCTACTGGGATGTGCAATACTCTGAGGACAGAACCAGGCATCAGAAGCAAAAGTCACAGCCATGAATATGCCAGGATTGAAGGCTGGGGAAAAAGAAGGGTAATGTTTCTTTTTCCTAAGGAGAAGGGGAAATCACTCTGTTTTACAGGGGAATCTCCCTGACAAATACTAATTGCAGGCTTGAAGGGTGCCACCACTGCCCAAGTGGAAGTTGGGGGACTCGGTCACACTGCCTGCAGCTCTGGGTGGATCCTGCTCCAGCCCTGCCCTGGCTTTCCTTCCCAGTGCCTTTGGAGAGAGATGTGGGATTTGCAAGGGGCTGAGAAGCGCTGAGTCCAGTCTGTGACTGAATACAAGGGGGTGATTCAGGGATTGGGGAGAGCTTCCCCTTGGTGCCCCCAGCACAAAGGCAGGATTCAAGTGGAGCAGCCCCATCCTGGATGAAATTGCAGCTCCTGCACCGTGCCGAGGACGGGCCTTGTTTCCCTAATCTGCTGCTGCTCCACAAGTTTAAATCTGAGGGAAAGAAAATCTGGATGTAAGTGCAGCTATCAAAGGAGTCAGTGATGGCAGGGAAATGTGAGACAAAGTTATAGCCAGAATGGGCAGGCAGGGATTTGTTTTGGATGTGGGAGTAACACCCATGGATGCACACATAACCCCAAGGCACTGGTTTGTCTCATCTCAGCCTTGCCAAATGAGGGCAGTCTTAGGGATAATTTTAAGGTCTGCAAGGTCATGTCTCACCCCTTGATTCTGCTGCATCCTCCCTCTAAAGGATTAATTTGAGAATTGGGAATGTTTTTAAACCCCTGCATTTTTAATGAAGGGATTTCTCACCTTCCTGAGTGGGAAATGAGCACATTTTCTGAACACATTTTCCCTTTCAAGATTCACATACGATTGTACAGAGTAAATTTCATAATGAGTTACTAAATAGAAGAATAGTTGCTAGTTTAAGGTTTAAGTGTATGCCTTTCCTCAGTGCATCCCTAACTCAGGAAAGGTGGGAATGAGTGAAAATCAGGGGATATCACAAATAATGTTGTTCCTGATGAATTAACACTCTGACCTCCTCAAGGCAGCTTTGGAGGTTGTTCGGAGCATCCTTGGCATTGTTTAATGGCTTTGCTCTGACATCCATCTTCAACCCAAATGGATTCTGCAGTAGCTTGAAAAAGAAATTAAAAAGCAAGTTCGTGTTTGAGAGGTTGACAAGGAATTCTGCTTGGCTTGACCTTGCTGCTCATGGGAATGATTCTTCTGAGATTTCAGATGCATTTCCAATCCACAAATTGGGGGAAAGGCGTTCCAGGTTTTATAGCTTGAGCACCTCAGGTCTTTTTCCATCAGCAGAGATGAATCAGCCCCTCAAAGAAGTGAAGGAGCTGAATTCCAACTTCTGTTTCCATGTAAGCCATGTACCAATCCATGGTGCCATATCAGTGCAGTGTACTGTGGGGTGATTCCTGTGATTCCCCCAGGACCCATTTCCTCCTTACTCTGTTTGTAAATACATGGCTTTGTTCCAGCAATGCTTTTTGCTTCAGGCTTCCTTAATATAGTGGGATATTTGCCTGTATTTACCTGTGCTATTTGATATCCTGGGGATATCCTGAAGCTCCAGGGGCTGGCTTCCACTCACAGCAGCATTTAGCTTATTAGAAAAACTGCCTTGCAAAGGCAGGAGCTGCGAAACTGCAGGTCTGTGGTGGCATCTGAGAGAGGATAGAAAATGTAGAGGAAACACAGGGGACCAGATTCTCCTGCTGCAGCTGCTTCCAGTGGAGATATTCCCCAAATCCTCACCCTTCTGAAGCAAATCCCAAATGTTTCGAGTGTGGGTACTCCGTGTGTGTGTGTTAAACCACTGCTAGAGGATGTTGATTACCTGCAGTGACAGAGGCGGGGTTTAGGGCTTTTAATAACTTCTGCATTGTCTGTTGATGTTTTAATAGGCTCCAGGCTGGAAGTGTAATCCATAAAAAAATGTGTGTCAGTTGGTTGATGAATACAAATTGCTAAGCACTGTAGGCCTGCGAGGCTGGAGGATGCACGAGGGAGACAGGGCTGTCTTCCATGTCGGGGAACTGGACTGTGAAATTAAGCAGCCTTGTCATTCTGCCTTGTGTTTCCTGGTGTTCCACTGCTGCAGACACGTCCAGTTTATGAAGGTGCATAAAGAGGTAAGAAATCCCCTGTGGCACAAATAAATATCTTGGAAAAGTTACAGGGAGGAGGTTGAAGAGTGTGGGAGCTGGTGTGGCTGGAGAAGAGCCTTGGAGAAACCCAGGTATTACTCAAGTGGCACAGGGAATGGTGCCATTTTTTAATCTTCAGGAAGAATAAACACATGAAAGACCCTGCTCCAAGTCTTCAGGTGTGTAGGCTGAAAAAGAGATAGTATAAGACCCCAAGTTTTAAGGGAAGGGAGGCAAGAATAGCCCAGGTGGAATGATGCTGGATAGGGATGAAGGACGTGCTTCTGCCAAGCTGAATTTGCCCTGCCTGTGTAGGGAAATGTGACTTTCACATATTTTGAACTTGGGTTCAGTATTAGCTGTAGATCAGAGTAAATGAGGTGTAATAAACAGTGATGCAGAGGGGCTGTGTTGGCCATTGCTCTGGGCTGGAGAAAAAAAGCCTTTCTTACCCTGCTTGACTGAAATCCTGATGTCCTAAATCATTTTACCAGTCAGAAGCTTGGGGAGAAGTGATTTGTCAGAATTCCTGATTATAGCAAAGAAGTAGAATGGACTGTGCTGCCCAATTACAGCAGTCATTCCAATCACTCTTCCTCCCACACAAGGTGTACCTGGAAGGGCAGTTGGCACATCAATAAATCCAAACACAGATCTTGTGCTGCTCCAGGAAGGGGAGCCTGGGGGTGTTGGTGGATAAGGGAATGGGGGAGTTTGGCTGTGGGAGATGGTTTTGGTCACGTCCCCATTTACAAAGTGTTCTGTTACATCCCGGGGCCAGAGCAGATGGATTGGAAGAAAAAGGTTCATTTGCTCAGGATGGATGTTGCTCTGGAAAGGAAAACACCGACAGGAATTTTTCTCTGCCACAGGTGCTGCCTTGTAGACAAGGCCTTCACGATGGATGAGGCGGGAGCTCCGAGCCAGATTGCTTTGGCAGGTCTCCTAAGATGACCAGACTTTCAGATATGGCAGCTTTTTTCCTGCTGCTTTAGTACATTCCACAGCCACTCCACGTGCTCCAAGGGGGGGGTCTGGTGACCTCACAGTTTGGGACAAAGTACCTGATGGTTTTGGAGAGGATGGGTGAAAATATTAGGATGTGTGTGCCTTTGTGGGGAATATTTACATCTCTGAACTCTTATTTGCAGTTCTTCCTGGAATAGGGTCTAAAGCTTTTTCTTTAGGTAAGATCCTAAAATCCTGGAATGGTCTGGGTTAGTAGGGATTTTAAAGCTTGTCTTGTTCCAACCCCTGCCATGGTCAGGGACACCTTCCACTAGGCTGAAAGCCTCATCCAGCCTGTCCTTGAAGCCCATAGCACCGGTCACTGCTGGGATTGTTACTGTGGAGTAGCTGTTGGACAGTTGGGATTGACACCTGGAGAGTGCCCTCAGTCGGTGCCTTTATTTGCAGAGAAATTAAGCGGCCAAAGCCCAAGTCAAAGCTTGTGTACAAGTGAGGACAAATGTGCCCCGTGCACTGACCCACAGCTCATTCCCCAGCCTGCCACCATCCTCTGGAGTGTCACCACATCCCTCCTGCTCCCTGGATTGCTGCCTGCACGACAGAGACACCTCTGATAGGGATAATCAAGCAGCATGGAAAAGCTGGGGATTTGCTGTCAGGCAGGAGGAGGGCGGTGCCGGTGCTGGCTGGTGAGAGCTGTGCTTTCCATCTGATTCCCATTCCCCGGGGGCAGCTGACAGAGAGAGCAGTGACAGGAAGATGACAGTCTGCTTTATTGCCAGGGGCTCAGCGTGCCTGGAAACGGGAACTGCAGAGAGGACTGGCCAGGCTGGGGGATGCTTCCCGCTGCTCTCCCTTCAGACCCTGGTTGCTTGTCAGGGGGGCAGTGGAACCCTGGCTGAACATCCCTCTGGAATAAACAGGATGGGAGCAGGACTGCCCTAATGGCAAACATCAGTGCCCGTGGCAAAAGCCTGCTGGATACTTCCAGCAGTGCCCAGAGTGGATTAGGGAACACGCAGCACCCACAGGGCTGCATATCCTGGGGTGAAGCTGTGGTGCTGGCTTAGGGTAAACAAAATCCCTCTGCTTCCCAGTGTGTTATCCTGGTTAATCTGGGGTCTTCCGTCTGAGCTCAGCAAGGGTACTCTCCATCAGATCACTGTCTGAATTCTGCATATCTTTTCTGGATGTACCAGAACAGGACAAACAGTTCTGAGTTAGGCTTTTTCCTCCTTCCATGTCTCTCAGGGTACTGGAAGCAGTGTGGGGAACCTGTGAACTGGAGGTCCTGAGCTGAGCAAACGACAGGGCCTGACCAGCCCCAGGGATGAGACTCAGGGCAAAAACAGGGAAGCAGCTGCCTCTGTTATTCCCTCTATGCCCATCCCTGGAAGTGTCCAAGGCCAGGTTGAATGGAGCTTGGAGCAGTCTGGGATAAGTGGAAGGTATCCCTGCCCATGGCAGGGGCTGGAAGCTTCATGGTCTTGAAGGTACCTTCCAACACAGGCCGTCCTGGGATTCCCTCTCTGAAGAGATTTTTTTTAAGAGTGGCTGCACAGATGAGGAAAAGTAATTGCTTTTTCCTAATGGATAGCCAAATCACCATCTTTAAGAATAAATATTTACAGAAATGAGTAAGTTACAAATAATTCCAAATCACAGAGTAATTGGAAAGAAAAAAGTATAAATATTTTCAAAATTAATTGCTGTTGCTTCCCAGTAGAGCAGATGGAAAAAGTTCTGTTAAAATGTTCATCCACTGCTCTCTAAATATCTTAATAACTTAGTCAAATCTAGGGATAATGAGGGCTTAACATAGGTTACTGATTTTCCCCTTTTCCTGTGTGCCCTGAAGATTAAACCAGAATCAATTTTTACATTTGAAATTAATCCCAAGGAAGTGTCCAACTGAGTATGCTGAAGGCTGTGCTACTTAAAATGTGCCTGGAACCACACATTTTGACCAAATTGTTGAACTTTGGTGGAAAGGATGTGTAACCTTGTTGGTGCATTTTCTGAAGCAGCTTAATTATAAATCCCATGGATATATGCAGTATTTAGATTCTCCCTGTGAGGTTCCATGAGGTTCCTGGCAGGTTTAATCTGCCAGCCTTTGTCTCTGAGACTTCAATTAACAGAGGGATTCAAACAAGGAGTATTCCTCATGGATTTAGACCTGCATTCCATAGGGAAAAAAATTGATAGCTTGCAAAACATCCTGTCTTTACTTTCTGATGGAAGGGTTCCCGTTTCTCTCCCTCACTTGCTATTTATTTCCATGTCCTCCTGGAGGGGCTGTTTTATCTGTAAAGGGAGAAAAAAATATTCAGCATGTTTCAAATAACCTCCATCAAATTAGAAGCTGAGTGGGAAGCGTTCCCACAAAAATGTCCCTTGGAATTCATAAAAGGCCGGACATCAAAAATGATGGAATTATTTTAGGTTTTATTTTCTCTGGCTGGAACAACACGAGATAAATCAGGGGAACGATGAGATGTGTTCCGAGTGTCTGGATCCAAAGCTCTGGCAATTCTGTGAGCATCTGTACAGCAGAGCCTGTCTCCATTTCCCTTTCCTTCCCATGCAGATTGCTCTCCCGGCGTGCTGGGAGTGAGCAGGCTGATGTGTGCCGGGTAAACATTTACAGAACAAAGTGTTACAGTGCCCAAAATGATTCCAAAGTTGGCCCTGCCACAAATTGCTGTGAATGGGAATCATCTGCAGCCCGAGGGGATCATTTAGGAGCCCTCACAGCCACTGGACAGTGTTTGGGAAGCCTGGATGTGCCTGACCCTGCAGGAGGGGAAAAAAGCAAAGTCAAAGATCCAACCCTAGCCTGAGCTGCATCGTTTCCTTCCCTCCCTGTGAGGGTGGGGAGGCCCTGGCACAGGGTGCCCAGAGAAGCTGTGGTTGCCCCTGGATCCCTGGAAGTGTCCTTGGAGCATCCTGCAGTAGTGGGTGGTGTCCCTGCCTGTGGCAGGAGGTTGGGACTGGATGATGTTTAAGGTCCCTTCCAACCCAAACCATTCCAGGACTCTGGTTTGGCAGCAGCTTCCACCTGAAAGCCCAGCTGGTCTCAGCCAGCAACTGTGGGGTGCAAGGGGACCTCCCCAGGAGCCAAGGTAGCTGGTTTTATTCAGGGAACAATATTGGCACATCCAGCAGCTGTCCTGCAGGGATGGGAGACTCTTCCCTGTTGCCTTGGAATGGTGGTGTTCAGCTGCTCTCTGTCCCGGGTACCTTTGCAGCTACTCAGGAGTTCATCTTTTTGGTGCCATCCCTGGTTTGCTGGGGAATGCTTCAGTCATGTTTGGACCTTTGTAACTTGCCCACTGCTCAAGTGTTACTTTGGAATGTTGGCAGCGCTTTCCTGCTGCTGGATCTGTTAATGGAGGCCTTGGGGACAAAAGCACCTTTGGATGAGATAAATCTGGGTTGTGAAACCCCCAAAATGAGGAAACTCAGTACGAAATGCAGGGAGCTTTTTTTCAGGCGTGTTTTACGAGGAGGTGGCAGGATACAGAGGAACACATCTGATCCCACCCTGCTCTCCCAGCTCTGGCAAAGGCAGATGGTGTTTGGATGGGGATGGAGAACGGGAGCCTGGATGCTGCTCTTCCAGCTGTAAATCTGCTGCTTGTCTCCATCTGATTGTTCCTATAATTCACAGGCACAGCTGGACTGTCAGCACTTTGCTTTCTTCCGTAAGGAGGCTAAAATGGGGTTTTATTGTTTCCTTTCTGAGGGTGAAGGGTCTCAAGATGATGCTAAAAATCCAGGTCATGACATCCTTCTCACAGGGGAAGGCCAGATACTGCAGTTTCTTAATGCAGAGATATATAAAGGAGGGGATAGAATAACTAATTAGAAGGAAAGTAAGTATGCCAAGCTCAATTATTTTTTTCAGAAAATCATCTTTGTTTTCCAGAAGAGCTCCTGGTTCAGGTAGGCATTAAACCATACATGGTGGCAGCAGTGGGCGACGTGGTTCTGCCCAGCACCTCCTGTTTGCTCCCTGGCCAAGCAAGAATTAACAGTGGGAATTGTGAGCGATGAGAGACAAATGGCTTGATCGCAGAGGGAAGGGAGGAGAAAGAACAGTACCAGTTCTTTGCTCACCACCACTGTGTTGATCACTTATTAAATTGCATCCATTGTGTGATCTGAAAGAGCTCCTCCTTTTATCTCGACAGCCATCAGCATGGAAACAATAATAAAACTCTGCTGACAGCTGCCACAAAGGTGGCTTTGTTTTCAGAGCCCCTCTTCAATTTCTGCTGGATCAGAGAGTAAACAAAACCCAAGGAAGTTCTCGCTGGGCCAGGAGGGGTGTGGTAAATGCTGGTTTTGGTTCTGGCTAACTGCTGGAGGATGAAAGGGCAGATTTAATAGGAGGTTTTGTGTCTGCTCAGCCTGCAGGAGCTGAGGTAGGCAGGGTGGCTCAGAGGCTGGCTCAGTTCCAGCAGTGCTGCTCCAGGCTCCTGGCATTGATGAGGGTTCGGGCAAACCTCTCTCCAGGGCAGATCCTGGCACCACCCCAGCGCCGATGTCACAAGGCTCTGCAGGGTCCCAGTAAAAAACGCAGCTCTGTGGATATTTGGGGGTGTGAACAGGATTTCAGGGGGCTCCACTTTCCTCACACTGAGCAAGTGCCCATTCACTGCCTGTCAGGAGATGAGGAAAGAGAGTAGAACGAGGTTCAGTCCATGTCTGACACCAGCTCTGCAAACACTCTCTGTACCTGTGCAACATCACTGGGTGGTTTATCACAGCTTCTGACTCGGCACAAGACATTTTATAATGAGATTAGCAGGTGGCCCTACAAGAGCAAAGCCTCCTACCCGGCACCACGTAATTAATCCATAAAAAATAAAGGCAGGTTCTCTCTTTGGCAGCTTATAAGTATTCCTGGCATTGCAGTGTCATAGGCTTTATGACAGCTTTGAGCTTAAGGAATTAAAAAAAAAATTAAAAACCTAAATTCAGTAATTTAATTCTAAGTAATTCATTATCCAAGAATCTTCTTTGGATTGCAGCTCATAGCCACACTATTTCTCTGGATTTCTTCTAGATTTTTTTTCCCAAGCTTGGCTGCTTTATTTCTGGGCAGGTAAGGAGTGCATAGATACATTTTGTGGTCCTCAGGTTGTATATTAATATTCTTTAACCATCCTAAAGTTCAGCAGTTTAATGCTGGATCATCCAGGAACAGCCTTTTTGTTAAGCAAGTTTCAGGATTTTATGGCTTTCCTGCTCGTGGAATTTTTTTTAAAGGGCATTAAAAAGTTCTCTCTCTTCTCTAGCACTGCCCTGGAGAACTGACTTTGCCACCAGGAGCAATCTTTTGGCAGGAAACATTTGGGCTCATCTTTTGTGCCCTTCAGGTTGGTTTTGCTGAGCGTATCCGCAGGGTCCCGGAGCAGGAATGGATTGTTGCAAGTAACCTCAGCCTGAGCTGGGCTGCCAACATCTCTGTGAGCAGCGTTTCAGTGATTGCTGTGAGCTTTATTCCTGGGTTGTCACCTGTAGCTGCGTGATGGTGGCTTTTTTGGGCAGGGTGGCAGGAGGGAGCTGGAAGTACATAAAGCAGCAAGCACATTTACACCTGGAAAAGGCCACAGAGCCTGCTCCTGGTAAGATTTTAGGGCATAAACTGCCTGTGGCAGCTCTTCCCTGCTGCCCTGGGACGTTGATTTGTTTTAGGAGTGTAGAAATGCTGCTCCCAGGAGCTCTCTGAGAGTCCCCTGGGTACTTTTAGCCCTCTCCTCTCACGAGTCAGCAGGGGGAAAGCTGGTGGATGCCAGCACTGGGGAGCTTTATAGACCTGGTAACACTGCCCAGGAAGCCAATTCCCTAGGCTGGGATGGGGAAGTTCGTCTGCACCAGGGCTGGATGGTGGAAAAGTATCTTTTGAGGGGAGTGGGATGGGTGTATTTTCTTGTTTTGGTGTTTTTTAAATGTGTTTACACGTTGTGGGGAAATGATCCAGCTCAGCCCTGCCTGGAGCTGCTGCTGAATAAATGAGCAAGGTGGCACTGTGGGGCTGCTCACCCTGGGAGCCTGCTGATGCCAGGGAGGGGAGAAGGTGCACGGAGCTCTTTGCCTCTGCCTCTCTGCTTTGCTTGCTGCTGCCTCTCTCATCTTACATGAGATGGAGTTAAAACACTCAGTTCATTAAAAAACAAAAAAAAAAGAAGGAAATGCATTTGAACCTGAGTAAATTCAGTTAGGGGAGAAGACACAGTTCCTGGCTACTGAGAGCACTTATGCTCGGCAAGGTGGGAGACAAGAGCTATGGCCCTTTTGCATCAGCCTGCCCAGAGCTGAACCGGCTTTACCGGGAGAGGAGCCCAGGAGAGGGGAGGGGAGGTAGAGTCCTCTTTTGAGAACATTTTTGCCCTCTTTTTTTCTGATAGTCATGGGCACATTCCTGCTGGTCTCCCATGTCTGGGGCCAGCTCAGAGGAGGGAGGGCAGCTTTAAATACGTGAATTCGGGCGTGGTCCCTCCTTTGCCCACATCCACATGTCCAGGCAGCCTCAGAGTCACCTCCGCGTTTATTTTAGCAGGGATGCAGTGGGAGAGGGGCTTCCTGCCCAGTGCTGAGGGGTTGTCAGACTGGATTGTCACCCTGCACCCATCCATAGTCACAGATTAGCCAAGTGCCTCAGCCATCCTGTCACTGTTCCTGTGTGGGGAGAGGAGATTTTCCACAGCAGGAGACAGACGATTCCTCATGCTCCAAACAAAGCCTGCCAGGAAAAATCTGTTTGATACTCAGGCAGCTAAAACGAGCCATAGTATTTATTCCCAGAGCTCTCTCTGCCCTAAATATCGGATCCCTGAGGGTATCAAAGAGGCTTCCAACCAAAGCACGGTGCCTCTGACAGCAATAAAAGACAGGCACCCACAGATAACTTTTCCCAGTGGTTTTACAGCTATGTAACCAATATATCACAACAGACATATTGCCTTTTATTTGCTGTTTATGCACCACCCAGGATTCTTGGATGTGGTGTTGACGCCAGCACAAGGATACAGGAGCTGGGAGATCGATAGCAAACACTTCTTCAGGTGTATTGATTACCCAGAAAGGGATGAGGATAAATTTTTGTGTGTTCTCACTCCGTCTCTGAGCCTGTTAAAAGGAAAGAAATGGCCTGGTTTTCTTCCCTATTTCTCTCTTCTGAGAAGGTGAAAAAAAAACCCCAAAACAACATGGCAAGAGTTTGGGGATGATGGGTCTTCTTTTATTCTTTTGGAGAGTGGGGAAATCTAATATCTTTATTTTTTGACCTTTTGTCCTCTTTTCCCATCTCGGGAGCAGAGAAAACAAGGATGACAGCTAAAAGGGAAATAATGCCGAAAGAGGAAGAAAAACCCCAACCCTGAAAAGACAGCTCCTGACATCCTTCTATTAATCTGATCAGAAATTGAATTACTGGAAAAATGAATTGGATTACTTTTCATTGGTATGGGAAGTGGGAGCTGTGTTCCATGGAGGAGGATTTAACCTTATTCCTGCAAATACTCGAGACCTTTCCTTGGCACAGCTTTTCCCACTCAAAATTCTAGGTGTGCTCAGCATATTCTGGAATCAGAAGAATTCCTTCTGGGCAGGAAGGCTGCCCCTCAAGGACACCCCTCTCTGTTTATCTCCTGAGTTCCTGCAGAAGCTGGAATTGTCTCCATCAGCTGGCACCTCTCGTGGTTTGGGGAAGCTCCGTGAGAAGGCAAGGATGTGAGTGAAACAAGTGGAATATTTCAGCTTGATAGCTGGAATTAAATGTAGTTGTTGTGGCCAGTGTGGGGAGGTGTGGTGCTGGAAATAAATAACTGCCTGTGAGAAGTTAATGAGCTCCAGGACATCATCTCCTGGGAAGTGCAGATCCCTGAGCTGCAGCAAGCCACACCAGTCACTGCAGGATGATGTAAGATCATTCCACACCCTCCTCTTCCAAACCCACCAAAACTAACCAGACAGAAATGAGCTCAGACACAAAATACACCTGCTAGTTCTTGAGTTCATTTCTGCCTTAAATTCTGTGTTCCCCAGGCATTCCCTGGAATCATCTTTGCAGAGGGCAGATTTCCTTCTGGTACCTCATACTGGTAGCTTGGAAGATTATTATTGTTATTATTAAGACACAATTGGGAAAAAAGATTTCAAAATAATGTCATCATCAGTGCTGCCAGGGTTTTTTTTCTTTTGTTTTGCTGGCTGTTTCTGAGGAACTGCCTTTTGCTGTAACATTGCTTTAAGGTCTTTTTTTTCTTATTTTCTTGTTTCCAAGTGATTTATGGACATCTCTGTCACCCCTTGGTCCCTTCTGAAAAAGCTTTGTTTTTGCGAAGAGGCTGCAGCATGTCAGAGTGAAGTGCAAATACCCACTTCAAGGCTTTAACAAGTTTTGTGCCACTAAAAGCCTTTGATTCCTGCATTTAATTATGTCACATTGGATTAGAATAATCCTATTCCTCCTTGTTTCTCCAAATCAGTTTTCCATACTTATCTTGCACTTAATTAAAAGTGCCTCCTTCACTGCTGGGCTGGTAGGGAAATGAAGGCTGACACATAGGGGAACTTTGCACTGGAGGGATCTTATTTTTAACCTGTCATACTCTGCACCTATAGACATATATTTATCCCACTTTTCATTCTCCCCTTGCCTAAAGAAATACTCATCTCAAGCCCAAGAAAATGAAAGGTTACTTTGTAAATTCGCTGTTAAACATTTGCAAGATACTCAGAGGTGCGAGGAAAGAAGTTGAATACCGTGCTAATTTCTAGCTAAATTTGGCTAAACCTTAGCTAATTTCTTGGCAGAGCTTTCCCCACCTCCCCTTTTTCTTTTAATAGCAGTGTTTGGGCTTGATGATCTTAAAGATCTCTTCCAACCTTAAGGATTCTCTGATTCCATGATTTTATCATAGCAATGAGTTTGGGATTTTTACCACTGACAAGAAATGCGGTGAGGAGACAAAGCAAAGCAAATGTGCTTTTGGCACTATATATATATATATATATATTATTGTTATTAAATTTTGAGTTGGCAGCTGCTTTGAGGCACAATGCCTGACTCGGAGGTCTGTGTTATTCATCTCTTAACTTTTCTGGTAGCTTTCAGCTCCAGCAGTTGAGAAAATTTGTTGGAGTTTTCCAAGCACCTGCTCTTATTTCCAGCCCTAATGGCCTTATTTCAGCTCTGCTCCGTGCAGCTCCTTTCAGCAGAGCAGGTTTTACTGCGTGGTCTATGACTCAGGACCCTTGAGTCATCCTGGTTTCTTGGGATCAGCCAAAGGATTTTAGGGCATTATGCTTTTTATTCCTGAAGCAGCGATTTGGGACTTTTGAGATTAACACAGTTTTTTCCTTTGATCCTTGTTTTATCCTTCAATCCCTATTTTCTCCTTCCTGTGGTGCTAGAAGTGCAGATGTGGCCATGAACCTCCTCTGCCCTGGCTGTACCTACAGCCATGGGGCTTGATTTTCCAGAGGCTCCTCCTGAGCGTTTTCAGCCTGGTCTGGAGATCCAGTCATGGTGCTGGCTTGTCATCCTTGCTCCAGTGGATAAGGGAAAGTGTTTAAACTCTGTCACCATAATAGGATTATGCTTTTAATCCCTCAATGATTCCAGCTCCAGAGCAGCATTTTGAGATCAGATTTGGATTCCCACAGTTTTTGATTATTTTGGGAAGCTGGGGAGCAAGGGTGCAATTTGTTGCACTAATTGTGGTGAGGTGCACATGGCATAGGCCCCACGCCTGGAAGGGGAGAGTGTTGGCTTTCCCCTTTTCCCAGGGAGTCTGGAGCCAAAAAAAAATCCCCTCTGTGAGCTGTCAGGTGGGTCAGCACCTCTAGGGTTGTCCCTGTCCATGGGTGATGCTGTGGTGGACCCCAGGAGCTCCCACAGCTGCAGGAATTCCTCATGAAGCCGTGCCAGGCAGGTTTGGCTTCCAGCAGCTGGCTCGTGTTTGAAAGCACCTCCAGCACTCCTCCAACATTTAGTACCACTGAGTATTTAAACCTGGTAGTTGCTCCTGTGCTCCAGGCACTGCAGAAGCACCTCTTGAGGTAGGATGTCCAGTCCCTGTGCCACTGCATTCCCTTGGATGAGGACTCACTCTTTGCACTGCTGCCAATTTTCTCCTACTCTCACTTGCTAAAGTAATACATTGCAGTCACCTCTTAAATTAGACACAAGCTTAACTCTCTGACAGAGTTAATGAAACCAGTGTGCTGTGAGGAGACACTGGAATATGCTTCTTCATTTGGGAAATACCAAATATCGGTAGCTGGATTCTGCATGGCAATTCATAGGATCACGGATGGGTTTGGCTTGGAAGGGACCCTAAAAAGCATCTCATGGATTTGGTTTTCCTGAGGTGGTTTGCTAGGAACCTCGACTTTCTTTTCCATAGGCAAAGTTCTGCCTCCAAACAAGGGCTTTCTCCTTCAGGGATGTGTTACTCATTTCCTATTCCCTGCTTTGAATGATTTCTCCCTGTCTTTACAGTCTCCTCTCCATCCACACATCTCTGAATGCAGTGATGGTTCTCAGCAGTGCAGCAAGCTGGATCTCCCAAGATTTCCCCTCAGGTGCCAGCAGACACTTCCATGCAGTCCATCCCCTGCTTTATGGGAAAGCCCTCTGTAATCCTGGCACAAGGAGCAGCAGAGTTTTCCTCTGCCCCTTTATTACACAGGAGGGTGGGTGCCTGCCCCACAGTTCAGCTCTTCCACTAGAAAAACAACAAAGCTGCAAAGGAATAAATTATTGAGGCCATTACTCAACAGGCGGCAAATGGAAAAGGCAGCCAAAATGAAAGGGAATTATCTGTGGGCAAAGTAGAGTAATTTTAAATGGGCACTAAGCTCTGTAATTGAAGGTGCAAGAGTGCAAAGCTTAATGCTGGAAGGAAACCAGAAAATGGATGTACTTATGGTTGGGCACTTATGAAAGTAGTTTTATTGCACATTACCAAATTTTATAATATCTTCATTGTGTCACTGTTAAGTTTGCAGAATTAATATTCTTCAATGTGTAAAATAAAAATGTGTTTAATGTGCCAGTATTAAATAGGTCCATGGCAAAGTCAAGTCTGTGAGGGATATTTCTACTTTAGCACTCAGTATTTTGTCAAATCATGTTTTATGAAAAAAAAACCCACACTGAGTGGGCTGCTGCTAAGTGCTTCACTTCCCTTCCCTCAGAGCTCAATTCCCCAGGGTGGTCTTTGTGAAGGGAGGCAAAAAAGAGTCTCTCATTTCCAAAGGCTGGAAACAGCCTGGACAGGTCCATGTGCAGGTGTGTCAGCACCTGCCTGTGGAGGGGAGGGTGAGGAATTGCCCAGCCTGTGCTTTTCCTAACAATTTCTGAGAGCTGGAGTTGTCAGACTGTCAGAGCTGTAAAAGCAGTGAAGTCTTTGTGTAAATTTTCTAAATGCAGCTGAGATTTCCAAGAGGACTCACAGTTCTCTTCCTTAGGGATTTCCCTATAAACAAGCATCCTGATTTGCAGTATTTTCCTGATTCCTGCCTCTGTTCATGGGCTCACCCTGCACAATTCACCTCATTGCCTGATTAGTGGCTGACTCTGTTCCGTGAGCATGCCAAGCCTTAAGTAAAAGCACTTGGGGTTTATGAAAATATGGAGCTATTTTGGAAAAAAGGATCTGCAGCACCACAGGAATGGTGATTTAGGATCCACACTAAAACCTTCAACTGCCAAGCAGGCTCCTGTGGTAATAAAAATCCTCTGTTCTGCAGCTGTTTTGCCCACTGTTTTGTCGCAGGATGCCACCAATAGAAAACACGTCTGTCAGAGTTTTATGTCTTGGCTTGTCCCATGTGGGAGGGGGGAAATAGATTGCTTGTCATGAGATGGGCTTTAGAAAGGATGTGACAGCGTGGTCTGTGTTAAAGCCCTGACACGACACCTTCCCACAGCAATCCAGGCAAGCCTCCAAATGTTTCTTATTCTGCCACTTCTCTAACACGGAGGGAAATAAAAGAGGCTTCCTGGGTGTGCATCTGACCTTTGGAGAAATGGGTTTTAGTGTTGTACTGAGGTACTTGTCCGTTCTGATTGTCCTGCCTGCTTTGGATTGCCTCCCTGTACCCTCCTAAGCTTCCACCCCAAGGTATTGGATCATATCTTGTAAGAAGATTGAAGGGAATTAAGTCTCCAGGCTCAACTCTCCTTTTCCAAGCAGCTGACAAATTGTAGCGTGTTCTGTGTGGCAGTTACTGGAAATAGCTAAAGTCTGCAGAGGGTGAGCCAGGATCCATAAAAATGTTCTTCCTACTTAGGATGACAATTTATAATTTAACTGCAGCTCTCAGCCTAATGATGGCAGATTTACACGCGGTGCCATCCAGCTCTGCTGTGCTTTATGACCAAGGAGCTTCCCTGCATTGGAACAGTGGGAAAACTGTGGAAATGATGTAGGAAAACTACATCAAAGAGATCCTCAGCACACTCCTAGAACACGTTGTCTTAATTAACTGGGATAACTTAAAAGTAACTGAAGCCTGTATGGTCTAGGAAATGAAAGGTGATGCTTCCCTGGGAGATCTGTAGTTTTCCTCTCTGGAAGCAGGGAGCAGAAGTTAGCCAAGGAAGAAATTCAGTTGGGATTGAAATTTGTAGGTGAATGAAGAGATGTTGATGATGAGAAGCAGCCCCAAGGAGTGTGGGTGAGCAGGAAAGCACAAAGGGGAAGCAGGCTGCAGTACTTCCTTGTAGGAAGACAAAAAAACCAAAATCTGAGACACAAAACTTTCTCCTAAAATAAAAAGGTACTCAAAAGGTTATTTTGTCCCCTTTTTTTTTTTTTTTTTTTTTAAGATCAGATTGCTTATGAAATTTTAAATGCTTCACGTTGCAGAACAATTTCTCTTTGCTTACTTGGTGTGGTTACACAAAGCTCTGCAGGAAGATGTGCTGCAGCTACAATGTCATTAAATAACATTTTCTGTTGGTGGGTTTATTCTCTCTTTCACCAGAATATTTAATTGTCACTGATGCTGATGGGAATTGTGTGCCTATGGAGGGTGTGCAGGTTTAATATGGAGATGATTCCCCAGCCAAGGCAAGCACACAGAAACACGCACACAGAGAGTTAAAGAAAAGCTGTAAATAAATATCTGCCTCAGAGCAAGTCCTGTAAAAACTCATCCCCTCGAACATCCAGCTCTTCCTTGTAGCTCAGCTCCTCCTCTGAAGAGAAGCTAAATTATCCAACAGGGGATGTGTGTTACAGATAAGTTCTGCAAGACAGAAGAACATCCACCAAACTCTAAGAAGTGGCAAGTACAAAGTCAATTGAATGGCATGCAATTATCTCCCAAATTATAAACCACGCTTTTCAGCCCCCACAGTATTTTCTGGAATTGCAACTTAGATTGAGAAATCCCACTCCACCTGCTGCTGACCTTCCCCTGGCTGAAAATAACCTCAGAGAAAACCCCAGGAAGACTCCAACTACCAGCCCATAAACCCCCCTGACCTTCTGCAATGGAGGCATATTCGTGTATTAACGTGTCACATGCCCATTCCCAAAGAAATAAAAGCACTATAAAAGTGGCCTGGGTCTGGTTAGAGGGAGCTGCAGCAGGACAAACAGCTCTGCAAACCCAAAGTGGCATATATGGGTTTATTGAGATGTTTTAAATGTTTTTCTCCCCACCCAGCAGCTGCAGCTGACCAAAATGCAAATATCAATCTGGCTTCCTGTGAAGTCTCTAATTCCTTATGAGCGGAAATAGGAGTATAAATCATATGCAGGATTCATTTCTGCCATTCTATAAATCAGTTGCTGACTGGGATTTGGATATTTACAGGCCTGACAAAGAGCCTCTCCTCTCCCTCTCCCTCTCCCTCTCCCTCTCCCACACTGCACACAGGAGAAGCTCTTTACACAAACAGATCACCTCACAAGTTTGTTTGGTGCGTTCAGGGTTCCAGGAGGGAATAGTCTGATAAATTAATTTCATGGAAGTAATAAACTTTTGGAAGAATTCTGCTATTGTTTTATTAAATAAGATTGAGGCAGGAAATTTGCCTGGGCCTGGAAAGCCTGATGGGAAGCCAGCAGATTTTTAGGGCCTACAAGTATAGGGGTCTACAAGTTTGGGGTTTTTTGGTTTTTCTAAAACAGATTTAGACTCTTAAAATACTTGGAAAATTTAGCTACCTTTGAAAATTTGTCTACTAGCACCAGTCAGACCTGGAAAGAAAAGGTAAAACTTGTGGTGAGATATCTGTAATGTCATTTCTACTTTGCTCAATGATAGAAGCTCTCAGGAAGTGGAATTTGCTATTCTGGGGGGGTTTTAGAAAGAATCCTCAACTCTGATATAATTTAACCTCATTCTGACACAGATCAGTGAAACAAATTAATATTTTATAATAAAAAATAGAAGCATTATGAGATTCTGCAGAGGGAAAACAGCTGTCTCATACTGCTGAGTGCACAGTTTGAGAAATTTGCAATAGCTAGAATCAGGGCCTTCTAAGAGTCCTCAAACAGAGCAGAAGGAAATTATTTTTAATTTGGGCACGAGCTTGCTTGGGGCTGTGTGTCCCTCTTCTGTGGGGTTCAGGGAGGCCAAACTTCAGGAGGGCAGGCCCAGGAATTGTGTGTAACAAATACTGAAGGGTCAGGCGTGCCTGGATCCACATGCCCTGCCTGGGAGGAAGAGGAGGAGGAGGAGGCCAGTGGCACTGCCAGGAAATCCCACGTTTTTGGGGCTGCCGTGCTGAGGGCAGGTGGAAGCCCCAGGGAGACACTGAGGCAGGAGGAGCTGGGAAGGTGCACGGTTTGAAATCCATGGCAGAGGCTGTTGCAGCGAAGATTTTGGCTCAGGAAATGGGAAGGAGGGTTTAAAGAAAGAAGCAAAGCTCTCTCTGTAATGCACCATCAGAAGTGTTTATTCTGTGGCAGTGAGAAGAACCGATAATCAGGTGTGTGCACATCAATTATTTAAAACAATTCCAGCAAATACAGCCCTTGACCTCCCTCATCACCCCCACCCCTCCAACAAAAATACTTTGAGTGATCAAAATTTATTTTAATTCCTTCTGCTTCAACACTAAGTGTTTGTTCAATTGGATTTGCTGTCATCATGTAGGAGGGGAAAGAAAAATTAAAAAAAAAAAAGAGCTTGGGCAAGACGGTGAAGTTTTTCCTCAGCTCTGTCAAAGGATGTCCTTTGTTTTGAAATACTACAGAAATCATAGTAAGTCTTATAAAAGTTATCCAGTCACTGGAGCACTGAACAATTCAGAATCTGTGTTGCTTGCAATTCCTTATTTCTTTTTGGCAGCTTTTCTAGATAGGAGAGTGATGGAGGAATCGAGTCCGTGGGCAGGTCCACACCTTTGCAGTCACACTAAAAGGATGAACTGAAAGCACAAAAAGAAAAATAAAGACAATGTAAGAAATGTTGTCTGATGCAGAAATTCCTGTCCCATGAACACAGAGTTATGTAAACGAAACCCCAAACTCAGCCTTATTTAAGTACAATAAAGTCAGCCATGTGGTCACTGCTGATTCACGTGCTGTACCTGTTTGACACAGATGTCACACACTCATATTCCTGTTTGAAATATCAATTTTAAGCCCATGATAAACATAATTTGTTACTGATGGAAACTAAATGAGTGGTTGATGTCTCCCTTTTGGGTGGCCCAGCAAAGAGGAAACCAGCACCTCACACCCCAATCGTTCAGGGGATGAAAGATCCCCCATCTGCCTGGTTCAAAATGGGGAGGGGGCGGGGAAGGAAGAGGAGAAAACATTCAGCTCTTGATTCTGTATTCAGGGCACATCCCCACTGCCTTATTATCACATCAGAGAGCCTGGACCCATCAGTGCTTTCATTACACAACCATTCCCTCCCCCAAGAATTTCTAATTCTGCCATTTTAATTTGTTTTGGGGAGTCTCGGCAGCCTGCTTCCCTATCGGAGGGGAAATTTGGTTTATTAGACAACATCTCAGAGCAGTTAATCCTGCAACTTTATTTTAGACCTTGAGAGGTCAATGCATAATTTAGAGGGGTTTGGATTCCGTTCTGATTGCCTCTCACTCAAAGACAGCCTCAATTATACGAGCTCAGCTTTCCTGGGGCCAAAGCCCTGCTTTTATCATCACCTCTGCTGCCAAGCCCTGACTCCCGTGCCTGGCCCACAGGGTCACATCCTGGAATCCTCATTTCCAGGGGAATGGCAGCAAACTGCAGCTGCAGCCCCCCTGCAGGATGGGAATCCCTTGGCTTACAAACAGGAAAGAAGGACCAGCACGATCTTTCCCAGCCACAGCCCTCTTGCCATCAATAATTGTTTCATTTTTGCTGCCTTTGTTTTGCTGGTCTGTAAGAATCCAAACAATTATGTGGTCAGTGACAGAAGAAGGCATAAAAAGCAAAGGAGATCATTTCCAGACAGTTCACAAAGACTCCTCTGTCACATGATGGTCCAGAGAAATTCTGTGCTGATGGGTCCTGTTACAAGTGAAGGGAATGAAACTTGGAAATAGTGTTATTTCATCTTTGTGACACATAAAAAGTCAATTCAAATGTCAGTTCTCGGTGGAACATTAGATCTCTTGGAAATGTGAGGCCCATTCAGAATTAAAAAATAACAGTGAGGTATAAAAATATCCAGTGGATTTGCAGGACATGGTGCCACTACAGTGCTGAGAGTTGGAAACACAGACCTCTTTATAAATAAAAAGCTAAGAATAAGAAACAATTTTCTGGATTCTCTAGTGTTTGTCTCATCTCCTTGAAAAGCTCCTGAAACCAATGTCATGTTTATTCAGCTTTTAATCAAGAGTCAGGCAGTCCTCTTTTAATTAAAGCTGAGTCAATTTTAATGCATTTTAACAGCTATAATTCTATCAAATGCTCCATTTAGATACTCTTGTCTGACCAAGCCTATCTTATCCAAAGCTCTCATTACTCCAGTCATCTGTGGTGTTGCCAGTGCTCTAAGATAAGGGAGTGTGAGTCTGTATGTTACAAACACAAATACATGTGTTCACCACTTCCAGATCTGAGGAATGACCTCCATACAGGACAAGTAAGGAGTTTCTGCCCAGCCTTGCTGACTTTGCCCCCACAGCTCTGAGAACCAAGCACAGTTCGTGTCCTATTTTTGGTAAACCACCCTTTCATTTCCCTGTGGGCACAAAATAGGAGATATTTAAAACTGAGTGTATCTGATCTAGAGATACACTAGGTAGATATTCAGGAATGAAGATATGTATGTCATACATGTACATGGGATATACAATAACTGTGTTTGTCCTTTCACCTCCATAAAAGTCTACAGGAAGAGTTTGTGCTTCAGCAGACTGTTTTGTGTCCAGAACATTTTAAAAGGTGATTAAAGTTATTTTTCTGCACCAGTTTGCAGACTGAGACCCGAAATGATCACCCAGTGCCTGAAGGCTTCAGAGCCACGGCACTGCTTTGCAGACAGAAACCAAGCTGTCAGCATCAGGCTATCGGCAGCGCTGCATGGAATTGGAAAGGATTTGAAAACAAAAATGGGAAAAGCCCAGCGCATGACCAACCTCCCAGTCCAGCGAGAGATGTTCCCATCCTTTGCCCGTGTCCTGCCAGACTGCAATTTGTCAATCCGGGGTCCGTCCGTCCTGCACGGAGTTTCTGGCGCTTCCCGGCGAGGGGAGGGACGAGGCTCCGCGCCGCTCCCGGCCGGGGTGCCGCGGGCGCCGTGCGCTTTCCTGGGAGCTGGCAAAAAGGGCTCGGCGCCGCTCCCGGGCAGCACGGGCACACCGACACTTGTCGGCTTTGGGTTTGGGGCTTCTTCATATATTCTCTTGCGGTTTGTCTGGTTTCGCTGGGAAGAGCGGGGTCCGTGAGGTCCTGTCCTGACGATGCCGAGTGAGCCGGAGGAGCGGCGGGGATGGCCCTGGCCGGGTCCCCCCGGTGCTACCTGACCTTCTGCAGCTCCTGCCGCAGCCAGGAGGGCAGCGGCTGGCCCAGCCTGTGCAGCAGCTTGGACAGCTCCACGTTGTGCTCTCGGTAGTAGCTCGACAGAAACGCTCGGGACTGAGCGGGAAGGGAAAAACAAACCAAGATCCGGTTAAAGGAAACCCATCCCACAGGCAAATGTGCTCTGCTGCCACAGAGGGCTCCCACCGGGGCAACTCAGTGCCCTCTCTTTCAAAGCTTGAGATTCTGATTTTTTAAAAACATCAATCCAGTGAAAATGCAGCAAAGGAAAAAAAAAAAATCAGTGCGTTTATTTTGGGTCAATATTAAAACTGCTCCCATAAATTTCTAAAAAGCTCTTACCTCTCGGTCCATTGGTGGGTATTTCCGACCTTTGCTTTTCCCCAGGCACTTTGTTTTCCCTCCTTCCAGTAACTGGCACCAGAAGCCTTTCTGAGGGTCGAACCTGTAGAGGAACATATCTTTTAAAAGGCCTTGCTACAGAAACATCTCCTGGCTGCTGAGACATCAGTGTTAGCCCACAATTAGTGCTGCACACATCTCTCTAGATGACTGGAATTCTGAGGCCAGAGGGGGAAACAGCTTCCCTCTCCTGTGTAAACTCTGGGGATTCATTTCTCCGCACAAATCTGCCTTGGAAGTGCCTAAAGTCAGGAATTTTTCCCCACTGTGCTCTATATTCACTGGCTAATTTTTGCTGTCCTTGTCCAGCACACAGGGTGACCTGCAGGTCTCCAAAGGAAGTGCTGGCTGGGTGCTGATGATTTAACCCACCTGAAGAAGAAGCTGGCTGCTCCCTATCACTGCATCTAAATACCGTTTTCGTTCTTAGGATGGCATTGTAGCATAAACACTGTCTTAGCAGCCTTATCTGAAACATGCAGTTTGATTGTGATGTCTGAAATGCAGAGATAGAAGAGGTTTAGATTGAGGCTTGGAAACTCGCACTCGCTGAGGAACGAACGGCACGCGGCGCTGGGTTTGGAATTTACTGTTGTGGGACTTGCAGCAGGCATAAAACATCCAAACGCTGCACATTCCTGCTGCTCAGCAGATGTTTGAGAAGGATGAAGGATAATTGGCTGGGACACAGAGTTAATTAGTTACACACCACCTTTCTGCCTCTGCTCTGTCCCTGTGACATGGATGCACCTGCAATTTGCTGCCGTACAGAAGTGGGTGGATTTCAGGAGAAGGGTGAACCGTCTTCCTGGGCTTTTTCTTGCCCAGCCTATTAATGCAGCCTGACCTTTGTTTCCTAAATTGTCTCTGTAGCTGTGTCAATTAAAAACAAATAAATCATTGATTAAATGGGTATATTGATGATAGATTCATTTCTGCTTTGGCCTTTCCCATCTGCTCCTTGCATGGTGAAGTGCTTTAGTTGCCCTGCATTGATTTCCCAAGAGGAGCAGCGGTATCGTGTGCTGAGTAAAAGGGAAACTGCAAAACTATGCCCCAA
The DNA here is from genome assembly GCA_003676055.1 of Chloebia gouldiae. Taxonomy (NCBI): domain Eukaryota; kingdom Metazoa; phylum Chordata; class Aves; order Passeriformes; family Passeridae; genus Chloebia; species Chloebia gouldiae. The sequence goes on along the minus strand of QUSF01000069.1, from coordinate 60,861 downwards.
ACAATCTTTCTGCCTCAGAAGGAGCTTATTGAACATTATGAAAAGGATGTGCAGATTTGGAAAGGGGAATAGAGGGTGAGACAGTTTGGGCTGAATTCAACCCTCTGCGTTCAGAAATCACAGAACTCCCAGGGCTTCTGTAAACGTAATTGGGCACAGTGGAAGTATTTAAAAATAGTGATAGCCCTAAGGCTAAAGCAACAGGGGAGCATTTTAGAGCTGTCAGCAGAAATCTTGGGAGGCCTGGTTATCTTCCCTTCCCTGCAGAGTAAGCCTGGGGGAGAGGCAGGGTTTTGGGAAGGCAGTACCTGATGCCAGAGGCAGGGAATGCCTGCGAGGGCAGAGCCAAGCAATGCCACCATGAGGTTCTTTCTCTCATTCTCTGACAGAATGTAGCAGCCCTCCAAGGGAGAACATTTTCTTAAGCACACTCCTCTCATCTTGTGTTGTCCTCAGGCCCTGCCTCTGTGTCCCCTCTGCTCCCCTCCCATGGCTCCCTTCTGCCTGGGTTGATTTTCCTCTCCTGCAAGACTTTCACACAATTTCACTCAGGGTGATGGACTTGTTGCTCAGTGCTGTTCACAGGTCTGGGTCCTTAGGCTGCTTCCTGACACCTTTAAAAATGTGTGGTGTGCAGTTGTTAGGCAGTAATGACTAGGAACAATCCTATGTAATCTTTTCCCCTTTGACAAGCCCTGCCAGAAAGCAGCTACACACTTTAATGCATTTTCCCCTTCCATCCCAAATCTGTGCAGAAGTGTGTGCTTTCACAGCACATTTGCATTCCTGATGCCTCTAAACAGGGAGTGCATAATTTTATGGATCTGTTTACAATCCATTTTTCCTGTCCAAACCAGTATGAGAGGCCAAATTTCTTTCTGCTGTGCGACTCCACTGACTTTAATTTAGTTCCAGCATGGAAGATGTATGTCTGTGGGTGTGGATTTTAAAAACCCAGCAGAAGGCACTGCAGATGTGCAGTTGTGAGTTGATCAAACATCAATAGCTCAGCTCTGTGATCAGACTCCTCCTCCCCTCCATCCTCTTTGGAAACCAGTGACTTAAAAAATTGCATTCTGAAATCCAAAATTCTTCCTCTAGAAAAAGCTTTTGGCAGAGCAACTTCCTTAAGCACTGAAGTCTTACTTTGAGCCTTGGATATAAATAACCTGAACCCTGCCAGGAGAGGAAACATTAAATGGTAATTGCAAGCAGAGAGGAGCAGTGTGGGGCAGCTGCAAAGTCTCTGGTTGTGTTTCCCTCAGGACCAGCCTGCAGGGAAGGTGAAGCAGAGGCTTTGCTGTTTCCCACTCCATGTGCTGGCTCAGGGGCTTGGAAAAGCGGTGCCAGGCTTCCCAGCTCATGGATATCCAGGGCTGGGGCTGTAAGGAGATGATGCTTCTCACACAGGGAGGCTCAGACCAAAAGCTTCTTACACTTTTCTGCTGGACTAAGAGGGGAGAGGGGAATTCAGCCCACTCCCAGCCCTGCAGGAGTCTCAGTGGTACGTGGAAATCCAGAGGGGAAAATGGGATTAGGGAATGAGTGCTTCTCACCCAGCCTCTGCCATCAGGCTCCTTGGCAATGATAAATCCAAACTTTCCACACTGACACTCCAGGCTTCAGCTCCTGGAGACTGATGGAAGAGAGCCCCAAGCTTCTCAAAGTTATTGTTATCCTGATGTCTGTAATTAATAATGAAGGGATCCTGGTGGGAGGGGATGTACCCTGGGATCCCACAGGGCAGGTGAGAAAAGGAATACACTCACGTTAGGGCTTCAGAGTAATTGTAGTGAGGAGAGACTCCCAGAAACTTCTGCACTTCATCCATCACAGTAGCAGGGTCACTTCTCAGCTGCTGTCCATCAACAATGAGCAACTGCAGGGGTAAATATGGCACTGATTTGGAAACAGGACTATGGTTAATCAAAAAATGGCATTATTTCACTTCTGTGATAACCTGGATTTAAATTAGCACGTGACTTTGTACAGTGCTAAAAACATTCATGTGGATGGGCTCCTTTTTAGGTTTGCTTTTTACTTTATTGAGTTGGATTTGCACAGGTGGACACTTTGTAACTCTGTGTGTGCACCTTGATCAAATGCAGGAGTTAAACCTCCCAAGCCAAACCTGACACTCGGACAATTCTGAGAAGAAGAGATAAGGAAAGGACGTAAAATACTGTTGAGGTTTATGATGTGTCTGTGGGAAATCTCGAGGAGAGAAGGCAGCAGCTCCAAGTGAGGGCAGAGGAGGAGCTCAGGGAACAGGGCATGGGATGCTCAGCACCCTCTGCATGCTCAGAGTTTGCCAGGAGGAATAAGTTGCCTTTGGAGGAATAATTTGGGATGAGGTGGGTGAGGAGGAGACGTGGTCTGTTTGCTCCCAGGGCAATACTGCCCTTGCTGCCACCTCAACCTCTGTGGGCAGGACTCCTTCCCCATTTATGAAAGAGTAGGAAGGCCAGAGAGGAAAGAAGGAAGCAAATGACTAACTGACATTTTCTGCCTTCTCCTTCAAATGGGATTGACCTGCTTCTCCTCTCTGTTGTACAGCTGAGGCTGTATAAAAAGAAAAATCTCTGCAAGGAGGCAGAGCTTCTAATTCTTTTTGTTGTTATTTCCCCCCCAGGTCCCTGACAAAGAAGGCAATGCTCAGCTCTGCCTCCTTTCAGCAAAATTCTGTCCCACCCAGAGCAGTCTCTGGGGATCCTTGCTGGTTTGCTTGCTCATGGAACAGCCTTTTACATCCTTGTCTTACAGGAGGTGCAGACATGAATTGCCATATGACCATGTCCTTGGATAAAGAGTGCCCATGCATATACTTGGCAGTACTAAAATGTTTGCTTTAGGTTATTTTATTATTATTTCTTTGGCAATGGAAATATTCTTTAGATCTATGCATATAGGCAAATTTTGCATGGCAAAGGTTATTAAAGACAATTCAATAAAATGTCTGAAGGAAGAGGGGCCAAAAGAAGGAATCTATGCCCATATGAGGATCAAAGAAAAGTGAAGCTTTCTGCGATGGCGACTGAGTGGGGAGCAGGATGACATTTCTTCTTCAGAAAAGCCCTGTCATTTTCTAAATGAATTTGCAGCCCTTCCCACAAGGTGTGACGCTGCAGGCTCGGTGAGCTGGGCGGGCCCAGCCCGGCCCTTTACCTGGGAGGCCGGGAAGTGCGAGAGCCACCTCTGGATGTGCAGCGCGTACCAGCCGGGCGCCAGGCAGCGCTTCTGCAGCGCCCGGATCTCCGGCGGCGCCCAGGGGCCGCAGCTGATCACTTCGTAGAAGTTGAACCTCAGCGCCGCGGGGTCCTCGTGGGAGCGCTGGTGCTGCGGGGAGATACGGAAATAGCTGGCGCAAGGATGCTGCGGATGATGAAGCCTGAAATCCTGCGGGAGCTGCCCCACCTCTGCCAGGCAGGAGAGGGATGGGGGCCGAGGAAGCAGGGTGGGGACAGCATTCAGCCCAGGCTCCCCTGGGCAGTGAGGAGTCACTGTTTTACTGCCTTGCCTTGGCAGCTGGGAAGGTGCCAATGAGATATTAGCCGGGTGCAAACTGCAGCCCGTGGCCATGCTTTGTTCCTTGCAGAGCTTCCTGGCAGGATCAGAAATGATGTATTTCTTGCTGTCCCAGCATTATTAATCTGAGGCTGTTTTAACACTGCGTTTAGTGTTTCCTTTATGTGTTTGCCCATGCCATTTTTCACAAGCATGCATTTTCATTTCATTGTAAATTTCCCTAAAAACAGAATTTCTCAATAGTGCAGATTTTGTTATGGAAGGATGAGGGCTCAGTAAAAGGCAAGGAAGAGCATCCTGGAGTTTCCTGGGGAAAACAACAAGCTTGCTTTTTGTTTCCAAGGAGAGAAAAAAAGCCAGTGTCTCTGGTCACAGCTCTTTTTACCTCCTTGGAAACTTCAGGAGATGCTGGGCCCGTCTCTGCACCGCCACACATTGTTGAGCTTACACGCTGGGGGAAGGGAAGTGGGACCAGACCCTTCAGCATCAAGAGCTCTGATTCCCTGGCTGGGCTCCTATTCCCCGTGCATCTCCCTGGGCTCGGAGCACTGCTCTCCCTCTCTGCCCTGTCAGCTGTAATTGAGATTAAACTGTTTGTTTCCAGCTGGTGGCAGCTCTGTGCTGGGAAGTTTCATCATTCCTGACACCGGTGTCACAGGTGCCAGCTGCAAAAGCTGGCATCCAGCACCCTCCTGCTCCCACGGGGTGCCAAGGCTGTACCATGGCTCCCATTCCTTGCTCAAGGACATGGGTTCTCAGTGATGCCAGCCCCATCCCCTGCCACCAGCTCCACTGTGCATTCCTTGGGGTGAAGAATTCCCTACCTGGTACCAGGAGTACGCGCGGTCCGACGGGTCAATGAGGATGGTGATGATCTTGGCCTTGGGGATGAGGGAAGCAGCTCTCCTGGGAGCTTCCTCAGAATGGAAATAGTTGGCACTTTTCTCAAACAGGAGGTCGGTGGTGACGTTGGAAGGAGTGGGAAAGAATTCCATGTACCTTGGAGGGGAAGAGACTTGTCAGAATTAGCAGCAGCACAAAAGGGTCATGGCCCCTGCTTCCCGTTTCATGGTGGGTGAGAAGGTGAATTTTCAGACATAATTCTCAAGAAGCAAAATTGAATTTTTCAGCTCAGCCCAGACTGGAGTAATGGGAATGCATCTTGGCTCTTAGGTGGTGCTGGCAATAGCTAAAGCCCTCATGAAGTCTGGTAATTAGGTTTTTCCTGTGATGGATGGAACTTTTGTTAATAACTTCAGTGTCAAAGGGATATCTTTCACCAGTTTGGAGTGAGTTCAGTTTTAGCTGCAGAAAAAACATGGGAAAAGCTTCAAAATGTCAACATTTAATGTCAACATTTAAATGTCAAACTGTTTAATTTTAACATTGTTGAAGTACTTCATTTTGGAACTGACATATCTTTGCTTTTAGATGCTTTCAGAATGCAAGATGTGAATTTTGGCTTTGAATGGTCTTTTCCATTTCAAATTGATTGGATGGATTCTCGTGAAGAGATAAATGGAACCTTACTTTGTGAGAAGCCACTTTGGAAGGAACAGAGCATAAGTCAGTGCAGCTATAGCTATGACAAGACAGAGATGTCATTCAGCATGAAGACAGAACTCATGGCAGAACTGCCTCTTGCATGCATTTGTGTGAAAACTCAGAAAATTCTTACCATAATATCTAAACAAAATTAGGGGCTTGATTAAATGTCCCATCATTACCAATTAGATTCTCTTTCTATCTTATCATTCCAAGCATAACAAATTCATCCAGTGATTAAGGCAATGTCACACCCACTCCTGGAATTGTTCCACTGTGATTTTCCATGTATTAAGAATGAACACCTCGTTTTTGTCATTCTTCTTACCAGTCAATTCCCTTGTGGTAGTTGTTGCCATTGAAGAATTGAACTTCCTCAAAAGTTTTTGGACTGGGGAGATTGCTGATAATGGAAGGGTGCATCAGAAGGAATAAATAAAGGGCTGTTGTTCCTATGACAACAAAAAGAGATGCCATTGGGAAATATTAAAAAATAAAAAAGGCACCTTTGACTTTGTATAAACTTTTTTAAAGCTCTCCTTGTGCTTCTTACCTGTTTTCTGGGGTCCTATCACCAGGAATTTGGGCAGGTGGTCACAAGTTTTGTCTCTGGACCAAATATCCCTGTGTCGCTTGTCATCACATGGGTTCTGAAGGACAAAAGGTGGTTGTGGCCATCACACTGGGGGATCCCAGATCTTGACAGGGTCTCAATGTTCTGCACTAATACCAGAGCCCTACACTGAGTAGCAAAATCCCACAGTGTGTGTACAATGATTTTGAATGACTGAGGACCAAGTTCAGTCATTAGCAGGAAAGAAAAAGGAAGAAAAAAAAGCATTGAAACATTGATTTAATCATGTTTCCATTTGAGGTTCAAATGGAAGCCTCTGAATATCTTTGAGGCATTACTTTTTGAGCTGTCAGAATGGTTTCAGATGCGTGGGGCTTAGTGCCAATTTTAATTTACGTGAGAATGCAAAAGGGAAAGACAAAATAGAAATGTGGGATATTATTCATCTCCTTATCTTTCTACTACCTATGAATACAAAATAAAAACCTGTGAACAAAAGACCCCGCAGAAGAGGTTGGGACTAGCTGCTCTTCAAAGCAGTTATCATACAGATGCTGCTTTTGCATAGGTAACAGAGAATTCACTTTGCTGGTGAATAAAAGTAACAAAATATGATGGAGAAAATGATCAGCTGAAGGGAATTGCTGCAGCCCAGTGGAAATATTATAGATTTATACTTCCTTTGTAGCTGGGCCAAAAATAATAGGGCAAATTTTCTGCACCTTTTTGCCAGTGTAAGCGCTAAATAACTGCACAAGTTTCCTTGGTGCCCCCCTGGATTTATGCTTGCATAGCCAAAAGCTCAGTGTGGCTCACAGTATTCTGGTGAAGAGAAGAGGCAGGTACGCGTAACCATTAAATTACAGTGTTGAGCTCACATTCCCACATTTGCAAAAGGCTTTTTAGAGGAAAAGATGTTTATTCCAATGAGCAGATTGCAGCTGGAGGAGGAAGAAGGGGTGACTTTACCTGCCAGAGGGGATCTGTCTGCTCAGGGAAAAGCTGGAAGTACTTCTGAGCCAGCTGCACGGGGGGCAGCGTCTGCAGCCTCAGGTTTGTGGAGCTCTTGATAAAGCTGGCCAGGTTGGCAAAGGTGTACAGACCCAGGCGGTCGTTCCCGTAGTTGGACAGGTGGGTCATAAAAATGCTGATCTGGGGACGAGAGGAGCCTTTCAGGCATGGCACACCAAAAATCCAATATGCTGTCTCCCCCCCGGTGCCTAGAACAGCACAGCTGTAAGTAGGGGAATAAATTCTGACACAGAAACACTCCCAGGCTTTGTGAAGGATGGTATCTCTGTCTTTATTTTCTCCTTAAAGCTGATTTAACTTCTGTCTTTTTATCAGCCTTTACGTGGCCACTGCCTTGTAGATCTCATGATTTATTTCAGAGGGATAAAGAGAGTTTATAAGAACAATGTGATGAATGTTCTTCCCAGCATTTTCTTTCCACAAGGTGATTGAACTGTTTTGTGGCTGTTTACCTGTAGATTGTCATTATTTATTTTATGAAGATGGCACCAAACTGAATGCTGTCACTTGGCTGTTTTAGTCAGTGCAGTGGCCTGAGACGGGATGGACTGACAGTGAAACCTGATTACAGCTGCAGGCACCTGCAGGGGACTGAAGCACCTCATTCTGAAGAAATTAGCTAGCAACAGTGAGGACACCTGGTTCACAGGTAAAAGGTTTGCTTTGCAGAGAGATAATTGTGTTCAGGTGAGCCTCGATTCGGCTGGTTAGGAATTGGGAGGAGTTTATAAAGTCATGTGCAAGAGAGTAGGGAAGAGGTGGTAGGGGAACACCTGCACCTTCCTCCTTTGAAAGCTGCTGCAGGAGCTGCATTCAGATCAATGAATTTTGAGGTTTTTAATTCAAAATGAATTGAATTGATGTGCTGGAGGGCTGCTGGATGTGGTTTCAGTGTCACCTTGCACAACCCAGGTGTGGGGGACAGTGTTTACACAGCACTCCTTTGGGGCCTGGGGTGTGAGGTCAGATATGCTCTAAAATACCTCTGTGCATGTCTCAGGAAGGTTTTTAGCAGTGATCCACCCAAAGAGAAAGCTTTCCCTCTGGTAGGTTCCTGCTCTGTTGTCCCTGGCTTGTCCCGAGCACATCAGGGGTAAGAAGCCACCAGCTTCCCACTCTCACCCTTTTGCTGTGCCAAGGTGGTGCCTCTTTACCCATCAGCCCCCCGTGCTTGAAAATGTATCCATTAGTTTGTTAAATTATTAACAAGGCTTTTAGTACTCCTCCTAAGGGGAGACAGATGGAGCTTAGGAGAAAGTGTCCCTCATGGCCCTTCTGCAGTGGGCTTGCATTCTGCACACTTGGTGCCACAAAAGGTAATTTATTCCTCCCTTCTCTTCTGCTCTGGGCCTCTGCTAAGCAGAGATTGGAAACTGTGCAAGTTGTTTTTTTTTTCCTGTGGATTGATTTGGTGGATTCCAGTGCCTGTGTGTTTTATGACCCCAAGTATTTGACGTAAACAGAGTGAATCTTAAAATTACCCTGAACTTGGTGCATGTCTCTATGTACTACCCCAGAAACTACAAGACAACTAATAAATCATCCCCTCTTCACAAAATAAACCCTAGCCAACACAAACAGATCCTTGCTAGTTCAACTCCTGCAAATGTGAAAAGTTCTTCCTGCAGACTGTTTTAAAGTGATGAAAAGAAAATCACTAGTAGGAAATGTTGCTGGAGAATATCACCTTGTCTCTGGAGTGTTTGTCTGATGGGTGCTAAAGGGTCTGCCAATGGCATTTAATGTTAGTGCACCAAATGAAGTATGCAAGTAAATCTCTATGCTCTTTGTGCTTTGTTTACACTTGAAAATGGACGAGATTGTTTTTAATGTTAAAATGTACTTGTAGGAGATGAGTATTAGCTTATTCTAGGAGTTTCATTATGCTGCAAGCCAATTTAAAAGATCCAGTTAATCACTTTTCATGGAGCCAAAAGATCTTGGACATCTCTTTTGACTTCTTTTGCTCTGTTGGTCCTTTTGGAAGTGAAAAAGACCCAGACATGATGTATTATTCATGGAGTAAAATGGGATTTAATTGTTTCCCATGTACCTCCACATCACTGGGGATGAAAGGTGATGGGTTTAACTATTTGTGTTTGGAGCATGGATGATATCAGATTGTTTGCAAGCTAATGGCAGGACCATCACGCCATTTCACTATGTGGTTTTGTTTCTAGGGCTATTTCACATCACTTACATCTAGATTTTAGATATAGAGGGTTTTCTCTGTATGGAATATTTGTGTATGCAGGTTTGTGGTATATAGAAAGTGAAAGCTACAGTAGCCAGTAGATAGAAACAGAGGGCTTTTTAAAAGAATGATTTGAATGTAAACCAGTGCCTTGAAACTGCATTCTGTACTCAGTTTGTGTGCTTGCTCTGGCTGCACAGCCATATTAATGCAGAATAAAGAGCTTTTTTTCTTCTGTGACTGCCAAACTTAGCACAGCTTTAGCTAAAAGCACTTGTCTTTGGACAAAGATTAGCCACCTGGCTCTGGAGGGCACAGCTGAAGTGCCACACAATCTCAAGGATGGCAATGCCGTGTTGGGAATTAAATATCGGCTGATTCCTTTCTCTTGATATCTGAAACTCTCCCTATCCATTGATCAAGCACTTGGAATGAAAAAATCCATTAGCAAACTTAGGTATAAATGTGTTCCACCTCATCCTCTCAGCCATTCCATAATTAAATAGGATCAATGCTCCCTTTAGGTCCTTTCCTCCTGCTGCTTGGCCCATTGCTGGAAAGCCCAGGAGCCAGAGCTGGGTGTGGGAATTCCGCTGTTCTGAGAGGAAATGGCTGTTTACTGTCTTCAGCAGCTTTTTGAAACAACATTTGCCAGAGGGGAGGAATTAATGTGAGGGGTGTAGCTCGGCCTTGTGCACAGCAGAGCCGTGCCGGGGCGATCCGTGATGTTCTTGAAGGGATGTGGAGGTGCATTCCCTGTGGGAGGGCATTCCCTGTGGAAGTGCATTGGCTGTGGAAGCACATTCCTTGTGGAAGCGCATTCCCTATGGAAGTGCATTTGCTGTGGAAGTGCATTCCCTGTGGAAGCGCGTTCCCTGTGAGAGTGCATTCCCTATGGAAGTGCATTCGCTGTAGAAGCACATTCCCTATGGAAGCGCGTTCGCTGTGGAAGCGCGTTCCCTGTGGAAGCGCATTCACTGTGGAAGCGCATTCCCTGTGGAAGCACGTTCCCTATGGAAGTGCATTCCCTGTGGAAGCGCATTCCCTGTGGAAGCGCATTCCCTATGGAAGTGCATTCGCTGTGGAAGCGCGTTCCCTATGGAAGCGCGTTCCCTATGGAAGCGCGTTCGCTGTGGAAG